>VZSF01004760.1:124468-142712 GCA_013398295.1 Chionis minor
GGGGGGGGGGGGGGAAGTTTAAGCAGGAATTATCAGAAATTGTGGCAATATCATTCAGATTCTGAGGAATTTCACACAGCCACGGGCAAAGCCTCGGCTCCATCGGCAAACCCTCCCGGCAGCCGGGGACGGTTATCAGCTGGGTGTTATCTCCAGAGGCTGCACTGAAGGAACAAAGCGCCATTTGCATAATATAGGGATAGATTCTTCCTTTGAGCTTGTTTTCTCCATTAACTGCAGTTGTTTAGATATGAAATATACATCAGAGCTCCTTCTAGAGTTTATTCTAGCCAAAACGCTGTGACAAGGAAAATTACTTAGATCTCCACTTACATGATTTTTAAAAGGCTGGGAAAACGCTCAGACTTCGGGCTGCGTCAGAAGCCGGCAGCGCACCAGCCCCAGCCGACACACACGCATCCTTACAGGTGACCGGGAATTTGGCGAGGGAGGGGGGGGAAGTGACAGTTTTCTTCTGTTTTTACCAGAAGAGAAGCCGTGTCTCAATCAGGGTCTGCTCTGTGGCAAGCGAGGCTCGCAGGCTGAGCTGTGACACACGCCATCGCCACCATAACACGGCCAGGCTCTGCCGGCAGCCCTGTGACGGGTGGGTTTTCCTGGGGACACAGCACACGCCGCAGGACCCGGTGCCGCGCAGAGGCAGGCGAATTATTTCGTCTGCTAATTCCCCCTCCTCTCCGTTCTCTGCTTTAAGTGAGACACGTACGGCTTCCACGGTGGAAAAGACAGAGTCCGGAGTGTTGGTTCAGCTCGCGGAATGCAAATTAATAGCATGCAGGTTTTGGTTTCCAAAAGACATATCTATTTTCAATTATTACACTTCACACGGAAAGGTAACCCAGCTCTCAGGCATCAGTGGCTGGGGAAAAAAAAATAAAAATAAAAAAAAAAAAGGGAAATAAGGCAGCATGTGTCCTGCTGGGGGAGATAAAATGGAAATGAAGAGACCCATTCAGTGCGGGTGTTACAGACCCACTGCGTTCATCTTTCGTATGGTAACGAGCAGTGGTAATTACACACTTTGGTAGCTTTCCTCCTTTTATTGAACAGTGCCCCTCAGCACCGTTCCTGCCAGCCTGCTGCTACAAAGCAGCTGCCCCTGCCACAAATCACAATTCCAAGCGTGTCCCCCCTGCCCTTCACCCGCTCACCACCTTGCTCTCCTGCATGCCTGACGGAGCTTCCCAGGACACAAACTAAGGGAATCCAACCAGAAAATGCTGGAAAATGCTTGCTCAGCAAACACTTCCTCCTGAAGCCTACGTAGCGAGAGCTCGCGGGGAGCACCAGCCCTCCTGGCCGTGGACCCCAGGCAGAGCAGCCCCGTGTCTGCACGTGTCCATGGGAGGGAAAAGCCCCCCGAACACCGAGCAGCCCTGCAAGGGGCTGGAGGACACAGAGGAGGTGACACAAAGCCAGCCTGTGCAGGGCACTCAGATGATATCCCAGCACCTCTGGGACACCAGTGACCCTCACCAGTCTGAGAGGTGGAGCAGCACCTTACTTGGGAGCCAAAACACGCGGTGGTCCTTGAACAGAAGGATACTGGTAAAGCATGATGGGCTGCCACCTCTTCTGTAGCCTACAAGAAGATCAGGATTGCTTTTTGCCCACGGTATTTCAAAAACAATTGCAAGTCTTACCATCCATCGACTCCCGACTTCTGCAGCTCGGAAATCCCGAAGGACAAGGAGCCCATGAAATCATTCCTGCTGGTCAGATCCCAGTCCCAAATCTCCACAGACAACCGCCTGTCTTTGTCTGCCTCTTTCAGTTGGCTGGAAGAGAGAAAAAGGGATGGTTTTATTCTGGAAGTCATCGCTACACTACCGTGCCCTCCGTGCTCCACGGATGCAAAATGAAGGGATGGTCTTCAATGAGCATTCAGCTCTTGAACATTTAATTTCCTGACCACATCCGTTTCAAACAGAGAATGCAGAGCTCCTGCCCTGAAATGCTTGGCTTTGATCAGGGGTCAGGGCAGAGGTTTGAGTGTTTCTGAGTCACGCTTACAGGACCGAAGTGAATTATTTCTCAGTTGAATCAGCTTAACGTCTCTGAATAATTAAATCAGAGCAAATACAATCACATTAATTCTTAGGGGTGAGAAAAATTAGTTTACAAGTTTAAACATTTTTCTTGTACTCACAATTTAAATGTCTCATTCCACTCAGGATTCAGGGAGCACTTGATAGTTTTGGTCTTCTGTTTGCTTTCGTTTTTGGGGTCAGGGATTAGTTTAAGCTTCACGTAGGGATCTGACAAGCCATTAGGATCCATAGGAACTAGGTTTTTAGCATCTCTTACTGGGGAGGAGAAAAAGGATTACATTCAGTATTCAAACTATAAAAACACCTAACAACAGGCAACTTCCTTGTGTGCCAATGGTCAGTGTGCGAATAGTGATTAAAAACTGAGTATGTGCAGACACAGACATTACAAGAGACATGAGACACAGTTATGAATGCAAAGCAAATAACGGACAAAGGAGGTGAAAGATTATTTTCACTTTCTGATAGGATGATTCGTCGCTCGCTCTCAGTTTTAAACAGTTCACAGCTGCTTTGTTTCCTCTTGCACCTTGACAAGGAGAATTGCACTGATTTGCATCTTTCTTTTGGGCGAGGTGGAAGCTTGGGGACGGTGCTTTCCATGGAGAGTGGAAATAGCAATGGAACAGCCACAAACAGGGGAGGGCAGGCACCGGAAAGTACCCGCAACAGCAGCCGGACGCAGCGCTGAGCTCTCCTTTCGCGTCCCCTTGGACCGGGAGGGATGCCCGCAGGGAAGGCTGAGGCAGCAGCACCCTGGTTCTGGAGCTGGCGCCTCTTCTCCAGGGAGCAGGAGCACAACAAGGAGCAGAAGAGGGGAAAGCAAACCTGCAGGTGACCTCGAGGGCTTGTAATTAGATTGCAGCTTTGACAAATTAAATACAATCAGGCTGATCTAAGTCTCTTTCCCTAGATTAAGTCAAAAAGGGTCTGTCTTCTGGGAGAAGGATCTTATCTTCCCTCCAGCCTGAGCAAAGATATCGGAGATGGAAAGTCTGAAGGGACATGACGGAGCACAGCCGTAACCAGGGGAAAAGCTGCTTGCAAGAAAGTCCAGAGCAGAAACTCCCCTCCCCTGCACTGCAGACACAGCTCTGCCGGGGGCTTTCACAGGTTCTCCCACCCAAACCGCTGGCAGTCCCTCGGCACGGCACTCCGCCGCCTCCCCAGGGCTGGTGCACACCTCGGGGATCAGGCACAGAGTGTTGTGCCGTGTTGGGAACAGGGAACTCGGCGCTGCCTGAAATCCCACCAGGTCACACTAGCAGCTCTGCCGCGAGGTTCACCAGAGGCACAGCTTCACCCCATAATCCTGAGGAGGAGAGGACTCCAGCTGCACGTGCGGTGCTACAGAACATTAGAAGATGCTTTCAGTGAGCCAGCAAGAGTAAAAACAACTGCTCAGCTCCCAAATCACCAGTAAGGCGTTTCTGATGGAAGGTTGGGAGCCAGACAGTTTTGAAAAGCGCATTAACGATCCAAAAATCTACAACCTACTCCTGTCCTCCTAAAGCATCGCCCAATTTCCGGCTCCACGGAATAAAACCTGTAGCCAAAATTCAAATCTGCATTTATAAACTAGCTCATTTATCAAACGTGACACCCCTGACAGCAGCTCGCGAGATGGAGAGAGGCGAGCCTGCCGGGAATCGCCGGCTGCCCAATTACAGGTGCCCGGGCAGCCCTATCGATTCAGCAGCACTAGATATTCTTCAGACTCCTGGGACAAGACAGCCACAGGAGCCAGAGCCACCTCCTGCTCCTCTGGCAGAAGGGGAAGGAATGACTTCATTACTGACAGCCCCAGAAGGAGCGACATGCAGTGACCTTGCCACAGATGCCATCGTGCCCAGGACAGGTCGGAGCTCTTTGCTGAGAGGTTGAGGCCGGCGGGGTGAGGGATGTGGACGCAGCAGCTGATCAGCATCAGCATTTACAAACAGCTTTCTGTGCTCGCTTTGGTGCCTGGAAGAGGGGGAGGACACGTGGTGAAGCTCCGGTCCCCGGTGCAGTCCCCTCCTGCAGGTTGTGTAGGCACCAGTGGTATCATTTTCCCAGCGGGGATGAACGCCAGGACCCGGGGACCCTACACGCTGCTCCAAAATCTGCCATCATCCCCGGGGAGGGTGCGGAGGGGGGGTTGGGGACACCAGAGCCTTCTAAAAACACGCGTGAGAAGATGCCCAAGGAAGATGATTCACCTTGCCTGTACCAGAGAAGACCGAGGCTCAACATTTCTTTCAACAGACAACAGGTATCTCCGGAGGACAGTAAAATATCAGAGCCGAGCGGCTTTCAAGCTTCTCAGGTTATTGCCAACTCGTTACGTACTGCGCAGGCTGCTCTCCGAGTCGAGGCCAGCTTTGCAGTGGGCCACCCCTCCACGGACGCCGTACGGGCAGAAATCGGCAGCAGCAGCAGCAGCAGCAGGGTTGGCGAAGCAGCAGTGCCCGGCACCGACCTCCTCTGCAAAACCAACCTGCGCAGCCCCGCGGCGTGGGAGAGCAGCCCAACAGTCGCGCCTCCTTCCGCCTGTAACTGCCTGCCCTGACACCGGCAGCATGACTTCATTTCTAGAGCGTCCTGACAATCCTCTTCAAGGGCCATTTAATAAATGATTCTTTTTTTTTTTTTTAAAAAAAAACCACGTTAGTTTGGACATAAATACCAGCTCTGCACTTCAGAGGATGCACAGGAGTCATTCTGTGGCTTAATTTGGGCTCCCGGTCACAATCTTCCATGGAAAGCTTTGTACTATCCAAGCAGAAAGACTGGCAATCTGCTTGGTGAAATCTTTAAGTAATGAGTTTAATTTCCAAGGGCCCCGCCAAGGCTCTGCACTGATACAGCCAGAATGCCTTCCTCTCCCCTCACCCCTTATCAGAGGGGAAGAGTATGTATTTTCTCATCACCGTTATAAGCTTTTATCTGTGCCTTTTTGATAGGGAAAAAAAGGCAATCTGTATTACCGCGTTCTTGAATTATAAAACACAGAGCGTATTAGAGAAAAGTCCCGCAATAGGTCCCGCCGAGGCACCACCTGCCTGGCAACGAGCCGGCAGGGGAAGCAGCCTTCACAGGGCTTGTAAACAAACAGTAGGAATTGCTTTTCCCCTTCCCAGACATGGGAAGTGCCTCCTATGGGGAGCCCGGCGCTCCTGCACCCCATCCCAACCTTCCCCCATCCCCATCCCCTTGGCACAGCTCCATCCTTAACTCCTCGGATGGTCCGATCTGTGGTCGCCTTCACAGCTGCAGGTGACCATCCCGCTTGTCCGCTGGCTCCTGCCTTCACCCAAGCGTGGGGGACCAGGGGTCTCTGCCTGTACCCACCCTGTGCCACCACGGCACTGTGAACAATGCTCCAAATGCCCTGCTGAACCAGGGCCTCTTAATGCCCTCCCCCTGCAACTCTGCTGAGCTCTTACTACATTTCATTACCTTCCAGGCTCAGAAATTATTATGAAAATGTATTTTCCATGACCCTGACTGTCCGCCCATGTTGGAGCCTTGGGGGAAGATCTCATCTCCTCGTCAAAAGCAGCCAGCCCACTGCCACTCACTGTCGTGCAGGACCACTTAAACCGGGGGTGTCATGGTACTGGGGACTGCACCCCCCACCAAACATCTGGGACAGGCAGGGTCCATGCTGGTGACCATCGCTCTTCATCTGCCCCATGGGGTCAGCAGAAACCCCCAGGGACTCCTCACCACCCACGAAATGGATGGCAACAGCCGCCGTGCCACCAGCAGAACTAACCCAAGAGCTGGAAGGAGCCACTCGCTCTCAGGACTCAAACTGGACAACTTCCCCTTAGAGAGAGAGGGAGGACGCAAAATTATGTCACACTGCATCAACGCTCTGATTTTGCTTCATGTTTCATCGTCCGAACGGCCAGAGTAATGTCCTCTGGAGGCAAATGAATAAGCCTTCATCATTTATGAGGCCATTGTTCACTTCTTTAAGGAACGGGAAAAATAATTCCTGACCCTCATAGTCAATCAGTTTATGCCCTGAAGCATGAGATTTGATTACCTCATGTTATTATCTCAGCATGCAGACCTAAAAAATGTCATTAATGGGAATAATTTTATCTATTCATTTAAAAAACAAAATACTTCTGCTTGACCTTAAGTAACTTTCTGACTTTTCAAGCAGAAATCAACAATTAAGTGAAAGAAAAATAAAAACCTCAAGAAGCGTAGTAGTGATACCTCGCATCGGGGGAACTGCGCTGCTCTCCAACCGTTTACGGCGTTTCTTTGACAGTTAAATTTGATGTAAAACAGTTTTACATCTGTCATATTCTGACAGTTTTGTGCATCATTAAGAAGTAGTAACATCATTATTAATAGTGATGAGTAAGAATGTTATGATCCCATTTAAAGCAGCTGGTCTTAAATCACTTTGGGTACCAAGCCCAGCTACAGCTCCTGGTGCGGCTGAGGAGAAGCCGCCCCGGTTTCAGGCTGTGGTCAGGAAGAGGCATGGGTAAGTCCTGGACTTCACCGGCTCTGGGGAATTTTGGGGCGAGGGCAGTGCTGGCAGTGCCCACATCCTCCTCTGCGCACGCTCAGAGGGGACACGTGGCGGTGCACACGCGTGTGCAAGCCAGCATTTGGTGTGGGCTGTGGCTCCGCTGGCAGCTCGGCAGCACCCGGCGTGCTCCTTGCCGGGCGCCCACGGCACCACGGGTGTGGGGAGCGTCACCGCACCGCCAACGGCCAGGATGCTGCGCACTGGGGCTGGTCCAGGCGCTCCGGATGAATAATCCTGATTTTACATCGCTTCCTTCTCCCTCTCCCTCCACGGATGCATTTGCAGAACATCCCACCCCAGCGCCGCGGTGAAGCCTTGGCAGACCAAGCCCAGCAGCTACAGCTCCGCAGCGCCAGCTACTCGGCACTTGATGGGAATTCTGCGAGGAAAAGCCTCTCTCCTTGCCCAGGGGACACTGCAGGGAAGTGTAGTCCTGGCCTGGGGACACCCCTCCAATGCCATGGGAACGAGGCGTCACTCGCTCTGCCTTGCAGGGCCAGGGCAGGTAGAGCTGATTGAACTAAATTTGAATAATTTATTGTGCAAAATTTGCAATAGTTTCCAAATAAATTATTCAGACAACATCTTTTAATTACCCAGCCAGCCGCAACTGCAGGAACAGGCTTGGGAAGAGACACTTGTTTCAGACACCCATATCTCCAATGGAAAACACGGGGGGAAATATCACTGTAACGAATACCCAAGCAGGAGGGAACACAGCCTTTTCAAGCAGCCTGTTCTGGACACGGAGGTCATGGCCAGAAGCTGCCAGCAGCTGCGAGAGCAGGGCAAGGTGCTTCGTTCAGCTCTGCTGAGAGCTCTGCCCTGGAGAAGCGGGACAGGAAGCTCCAGAGCAGCCAAATGCCGCAGGATCCAGGAGGGATACAGGGCTCAGAGGTGCATGGCATCCCCCTCCCTGCCTGACCCAGCGATGGGGAGGACTCCTGCAGGTCTCCACCAGGAATGTCGCCCTGGAGGTCACTTCACATGGTCCCACCATGGTGTGGCATGGCCCTGCTGAGCTCCGCTGCCGGCCAAAGGGGTGGCAGGCATGGGAGGATGGTTCCTGACTCAGCTCCCAGGATGGTGTTTCACCTGGAGTAAAACCAGCCCCACAGCAAGCAAAGGGGGCTGGTGCCCCATCGCCATCTCCCCAGGGAAGGCGGGGGCTGACGCAGACCACAGCCCAGCTCCAGGTCTGCTCCCCACCTCCAGAGTGGTCCCAAAGGGATGCTGCTCCCTTGCACCCCTGTCCCAAAGGGCTGCGCCGGCCTTGCACCTGGGGTCACGGGAGATGCTGCCCAGCCTGACAGCAGGAAAGGTTTCCACGGGAAGGCAAGATTAATACGCTGCATAAATAAAGACCAGAAAGTTCTTTGCTAAATATGCAGTGCCATATGGGGGTTCACTTTTATGTTTAAAAAAAAAAAGCCTACAACAAAACCCACTCCTACCCAGCTCTTAAAGACAGCTTATATTGGCTGCCAAATCCTTTACCTTCTCCTCTGAGTAAGGAAGGCCATTACAACTGTCAGACAACAACATACAATAATATGTGCAGATAATTCTGCTTCCCCTTGCCCAGCACAGGGAAAAACCCTTCTGAAAGCCCTGCTCGTGGCAAGGAGAGGTCAGAGCAGACCTCAACCACCTCACCACAGCCTCGGCCAGCAAAACGTCCTGCTGTGCCGGGGACACCCCCTATTTCACACCTCCTGGTCGGGATTTTGGAGAGGGGAAGGCTCTCGGGCTGAACCACAGCACTCATCTTCCTCCTTCTACCATTCCCAGCCAGGAGCAGCCGCATTCCAGCGAGCACCCAGTGCTTGGATTAACACCCTCGTGTGTTAAAACATTTAATTAATGCTCTGCAGAAGAATATATTTGCACATGCTTATACAATAGAAAAGGCACAGGACTCATTACGGCTGCATCTTCCTGGGCCGGTGATTATTAATTAACGCACTTCCAGCTTGTTTATCTAATCAGAGCATAATTAGTTTCAGTTTTGGTCAATGTTTTACTTCATCAGCTCAGTAAATAGCAAGGCTCCGGTCCCGGCAGCCTCTGGCAATGCTGCTGGCACAACAGGGATATCGACTGTAACCCTGAGCTGACGCCACGTCCCCACAGGTCCTAACAGGGGTCTCTGCTTCCCAGGAGCCAGCAGGGACATCAGCACACTGCCGAGACCCCCGAGAGAGAAGAGGGAACCCGACATCATCCCCACGCTCCAGCATCTCTTGCACAAGGACAGGGCACACCCTGCTCTCCCACACACACAGGTCAAAGTCACCTCAATACGCTGAATATTCTCCGTCTCCCACATACACGCCAGAACTTGCAGCATAATCCGTTCATGGTTTTTCTGCATTTTAGTCCCTGTAGACCACTGCTCCCTGGCAGGACATGCTGACACACAACAGGCTACAACTCCTGCCCAAACAGAGCGGCCGGCACAGGCAGTGCCCATCTGCTGGAGAGGAGCAATGCCTGAGCGGAGTCCTCCACGCAACTTACTGTCTTACCATCTCAGAGAAGGAACAGATTTAACAGAGTCCAAGCCCAGCCCGCATATTCTCTCACTCCTCCGTTTCCCAGACTCAAATATTCATGTCCCTTAATACGACAGGCTCAGAATAATCTGCATGGGGAAGCTGTTCTATTATGGAAGCAAAAATGTGCAACGCCTTGATGACATTTTAATTTGCTACAATTTCCCACTTTATTCAGCAGTCTTTTCCCACTAATAAGATACTTGATCAAAGCCCAGAGCAGAACACAGATTGTGAATATACATTTGCTCTTGTCCAACATCAGCCCTGCCGCACTCCATCATGTCTCCCTCCCACACAACGCAGTTCGGAGACCCGCACCCCACGTTGGTCCCACTCCGCAGCATCCTCACGCCACATCCTAGCCAGACCCCACACACTGGCGGGTGCAGATGTGCTGTCCCGTGTGCTGGGACTGCTGTTACAGTCACAAGTCTCTATTTTCTTGTTTCCTTCAGAAGAAACTGTGTGTTACTGTTGACTCCAAGGTCAGGGGAGAGCGGCACCATCCTCACTGCATTGCTGCCCTCAGAGCTGGCAGGATCCCACTTGTGGACACAAATTGACACCAACTGGCTCCGGGGAATCCTCTCTCCATATTTAAGGCAAAGCCAAGAGTTGTAACAATGTCAGAGCAGGGAATAATAGCGCCAAGTATCTGCAAACTTGCTGGGTGTAGAGGACCAGATTCCCAGGGTGACTGGGGTAAAAACCACCCAAGTCAATTAAGTGACTTGAAGCAGCATCCAAAAGGAATTAACTTGCTTTGGTAATTTGACAAATCTCAGAGCACTGCTAGGTTCCCAAATTTTGTTTACCAGACCCAAAAGATGACTTCTCTTTTGTCAAGCAGCTCAAGCTTGATAACCCAGCCCACGCTAGCTACTCGGTATGACAGAGCTGCGAGCAGGAGTTTGCTGTGGTTTACACGGTGGGCGAGAGAAGCAAAGATCTCATTTCGCCCCTCGAGGAGAAGCGACAGAGCCGTCCCCAGGCTGGGCTGCTCTCATTCCCCAGCCTGCTGCCACGTCCGGTACTGTCCATCTCTCCAGCGGCTGCGCAGCGATGCTCAGCTCCGACAGCTTCGTGGGCCGCCGCTGGAAAACACCACCCAACTTCCATCCACCTTTCCAAAAGTGAGAGAGACTCCAAATATCCTATTATGAAAATCGTGGTACTGATGTAAGGAAGCCAAAGAGGTGGAGAGACTTCTCCTCAAATGGTCCCTCAGGAGGCTGAGCCCGTGGCAGCTCAGGTCGCTCGCTTCCGAGGACACTCATGGGACCCGCTCCCGGCGGTGCCGTGCACAGCACTGATTGCAAGGATGCTTTATCGTGATTTAAAACAACGTATTTAGCAAGCAGAGCTGCTAATACAATCAGCCATTTCTAGCCAGCTCCGTGAGGTTTTCCAGCCGCAGGCACTCATCCGTGTGTCCTCATGCTCTCATGTTGGTGACACACATGGCTTTAGCTGCAGCTAAGTAATGTTTACATTAGGCAAGGACCTTTTCAGCTTCCCATAGAAGCTGAGAGGGAGCATAGACAGGACAAGCCAGCCAAAGGAATATTGCATACCACGGACATCATGCTCAGTATATAAATGGGCATTGGCCAGGGGGTGGAAATCAATGACCACTGCTCGGGATGGCCTGAGCAACCCATCACTGGGTGGCGAGAGCAACTTGTGTTGTATCACTTAATTTTTTAGATTCTTTTACCATTATTATTATTGTCGTCTTCCACTATTGTTCTAATTAAACCATCTTCATTTCAGCCCATGAGGTGTTTTTTTTTCCCCTTTCCCCTCTTTTTCTCCTTCTTCTCCCTACCCTATCGGGTTGTAGGGGGGAAGCGAGCCAGTGTCCCCGTGGTCCTAGTTGCTGGCTGTGGTTAAGCCAGGACACCTGGGTCTGGTCTGTCCAGCGCTGAAGATAAGCGCTTTTAACTCCAGCCAGCCCAAACCCACAGAAATGCCGGACATCCAAACACATTTTCTCCTGCTGCTCAAATCCATCTCGGCTAATTAGGCTCCGAGCCAAAGCCTGCCTCCCACCAGGATGCTGTGCAGGACGCCTAGCACAGCCGGATCTGGTCTGTGCCGGGGACCAACAGCCAAACCAACCCTGCAGAAGGAGCGTGCCCAAGCCAGGGATGTCACCAGCTGCTGGTTGCCCCCTTGCAAGAAGCAAAGCCCCCAGTGTCCCAGAGGGGAGGCAGAGAGGGGGTCGGGGCTGTCCCAGCCTCACTCACGCCCCCACGGCTTTTGATGATCACACAGTCCCCACCAGCTTGTGGTTTATGCTTCAAAAGAGACGTGCTTGCCAAGAGCACGTATCTAAGTACTTCGCTGGATGAGATGCAGATTGTTTTGTGTCCTAATTAACCAGGCACTCCGAAACCTTCTGTATTTTGGAAACCGCCTTTGGCTGGTGGAGCTGCAAGCCCTGGCCCTGGCATGGAGCTGGGGGGACACACTCCACAGCCTCATCGTGCCGAGCCGCCGCCGATGGCATGAGGCCACAGGCGTTAGGAAGGTGCCATTTATTTGTCCAGGTGCCCTATCGTTAGACAAAGCCACACCTTTTTAATCACTGGGAACACCGATAAATCCCACTGCTTCAGCCACCCCTGGAGCAGCAGCGGACAATGGCAATGCAGAGCTCCGACCGCAGCATGTAGAGCTGCGCTCCCAGGTGCGCCCATTATACAATTACAATCAATGTATAGCGTGAAAGGAGCCATAACAGGGCCGAACGTAAAGGAGTGATTAACACCACAGACCCCAGAGCTGGGAAGCTAATTAGGAGGGGCAGCTCCTCAGGTTCCCACTGCTGCTTCTGCTCTGGGCACAGCCCTGCAGACGGGCAAAGCTGCGGCTGTGCCGAAGCCCAGTCCCGGTCACCCCCGGTCCATCGCTCCGGCCAGCAGCGGGGTGGCCGCACTCAGCCCCGCAGAGCTGCACCGGGGCTGGTCCCCGCTGCCCTCCGAGCCGGCACCAGGCAGGGACAACGCTGCTGGCTTGCTAAATCACATGAAATGGAAGTCAACCTCACTAAAAGCCAGCCAGGGCTGTCCTGCGCCCATTTTGTGGATTTTGAGAAATCTGGGAGTTTGGCTACTGAGTTTCAATCCTCTGCCTCACCAGGGGCCACAGCCTGAAGCCTCACCAACCCCCCAGGGAACTGATACAGATGCTCTCACCAGCCTCCCACCACCCTACAGCGCTGAGGTTCATCCTGGTTCTTCAGAACTAAGAATGGGTTAAAAATACCAAGATTTGGACCTTTCTCATGTTATCATTATAATTTTTACAATCTTAGTATCTGGCAGGCCGTGCCGTAGGCAGGCCCACGCTGTGCCAGGTGCCATAAAAAAGCAAAATGTGAGCACAACCCTTGCTGAGGGAAAGCACAGCCTACGGCCGGCTCTGGGTCTGCTCCGTCCCTCAACGCCCACTCCTTCCCTACGCCACGGTGCGGTTCGGGGTCAAAACCACACCTTGCATGTGAGGATCACAGGGCGAGTTTGTTATGTTGAAACACGCTTCCTTCCCTATTGATTTTTGTTTCGCGAGCTGAAGACAGTGAGTGTTCACCGCACCGGTAGCAGCATCACCTCCAGCCTGCAGAGGGGGTCTCGGACAGCAGAGAGTGAGGGGGGAGAAACACTGCTGGGGCAAGTTGCCGTCATCTTCAGAAAGCAAGATGCAAATAGACACAATTTTTCAGGTTCCCAGCTAACTAAGCGAGTCGTTCTAAGACAAACACCACCCTTTGTTCGACCAAAAAGCTGTGTTTTCCGTTGGGATTAAAAGGTTACCTTTTCCAAGAAAGAAGTTGTTTAAAAATCTGAGAAAGAGAGAGAGAAGAAAAACGCGCTGCCCAAAAGGGTATGGCAAATGCCTGTGCAATTTGGGCAGTCGATGGAAAAACAAAAGCACCGAGCGCTCCGCCGGCATTGGCCGCGCCTGTGCTGCCACCTGCAGGCGACAGTCCCTGCCCGTCCAACAGCCGAGCGCTTGGGGACCTGTCACCTTTAGCACGACAGTTGTGCCGCTCGTCGCCGTGGGAAAGCTTAGGAAATTTCTGGGCAAGGGTCTCCACACCCGGTGGAACAGGGGGAAGAGCTTGTCCCAACATCAGCACCTACATTTTACCAGGCGGCTGGGACCAGAAATGCCCGGGAACCACGGAAATCCCTTCCAAAACGGAGCCCTGACTTCCAGCATCCCAACAGCTCCAGCCCACTACAGCATCTGGTGCTGCCTGCGTAAACCAGCAGAGAGGTGCGTTTAGGAAAAGCAGGGATCCCAGCACCAAAATCCGGCTGTCTGTCGTGACTGAACTCTGCCTGCCACGACGGGCAACATTGCCTGCACCTGGCTGCACGGGTGCCCGGAGCTGAGCCTGTCCCTGCTGAGCTGGGGACAGACCTGCCACAGGGAGAGTGTGTGCAACGTTGGAAAATGCCAACAAATATTTGGGATTGGCCACAGGGGTGGCAGGGACGGCGGCTGATCTGTCCCTTAGTGCAGCCGGCCCTCAGGCCATGAAACCCTGTCAACAAGCTGGACAAGGTCTGTCTTTAAGTTGTTTTCTTATCTTGCTGCTGAGACCTGATCTCCTTGCTTTGTAGAAACCTCTTCCCCCTTTCCTGCTTGTCTCTGTGCCCATTTACGCGTCAACAATTAGTTGCCAGAGGTCCTCTCCATCCCGAACAGCTTCCAGCCCCGTGGCACCTGTTGGAAGGGCAAGCAGGTGGGCATGCAGCTGGGCTTCCACCTGTGATCCCAAAATGCCCCCAGCCTGAGCACCCCATCAGTGGGGCTCACCCCCCCCCCGCCACAACCAGTGGCTGGGGGCGCTCTGCCACCCACCCATCCATCGCCATGCTGCCGCTCCCCATCCTCAACACAAATCCACCCCCTGCCTGCCCCAAATCGAAATGTCTGGAGAAAATGCGTAAAGGACATTTTCCACCAGAAATCTGTCCCAGCCGAAGCCTGCCCACCAGCTCAGCGTGCTGCCTCCCCGTGCCGGGCTGGGTCCCTGCAGGAACCACTCTCCGGCCATGCCCCCACGGGCCACCCGGAGGGGAATGGAGGCAGGTCCTGCAGGAAGAGACGCCGGTGACAGGCAGTGGCACAGACCCCTCCGAGCAGCCCCACACCCTGGCCATGTCTGCAGAGTAGCTGTCTCCAAGCGCAGCCACCAGCCGTGCTGTGGCTTTGCCAGCCCAGCTGGACCCCCCCGTGCCACTCAGCACGAGAAGCCCCCGGCCGCTCAAACCCAGACCACCCCTCCGCCGTGCCTTCTGCAACAAGCCCTGGCCACAACTCGAGGGCCAGTTTTTCAGCATCTGGCCTCTCCCTGCCAAAAACCTGGCAATACAAACCCAGTCGTCATTTGAGGGCTTTGCCTTTTTGAAGCAAACAGCTGCTGGGGGAACGGGAGTCTCTGCTGACCCACTGGGCAGGAGCCACAACCAGCCACGGCAGCGCCAACCACAGCACCCAGCCTGCGGTATGCACGGCACGCAGCTCCCACACCTCCCCAGGACTGGGTGCTTTGGGTCCAAACAGACCTTTCCACCTCCCCTTCCAAGTTCTGGAGCGAAAATGCCAAACCCCTCGTCTGCCTGGAGGGGCAGGAGGGAAGGCAGGGCTCCCCACCCCGGCAGCCGGCGCACAGTCTCTCCTGTCTCAAAGTGCTCCCACTCCTTCATCAGCTATGCGGCAGAGCTGGAGAGCACAGTACGTTTCCCTGCCTTTCTGGAAAAGCCAACAGATGACATGTTTTCACCAACACCTCCATGAAAGGGCCAGAAATAAAACAGTCTTTCAAACCCAGCTGAAGAAAAGAAAATCCAGCTGCACAGAAAGAGGCCGGGGGAGTTTCTCCCCTGCCTTCGGAGCTGTGGGAACACAGCTCCGGTGCCAGGGAGCGGTGGTGCCAGCAGGAGGGCAAGCCTTGTGCCCCATCAGCCTCCGCCTGGCCTCTGGCAGGAGGCTGCGTACCAGTCCCTCCTCATTTCCTGGAGAGAAGGTGCCTGGGAAGCAGGACTTCTGTGAAAGAAAGTTCTATGCGGTTTGTCAAAGCTCTCCTTTAAGGACAAATAAAACAAAGAAACAAAAAAAATACAACAAAAAAACCCACCACCTACAACTGTTTTCAATTTTTCATTAATATTTTCAATAACCTGGTATTTTTCTTTAGAACATTTCTGACGGCTCTCCAGGACAGAAAGGACCCTGGCTCTTCTCCACACTCCCGGATCACACCTAAGCATTCCCTTACACGAGGCTGGGGTCACTCGTGCTGCCACCTGCCTACCCTTGGGCACCACCACAGGGCGCAGGAGCTGCTGTGTCCGTCATGGACCAACGCTCCCCTTGGTCTCCCACCATCCTGGGGGGGACCATCTCGGGCCACCCTTTGCCGAAGCAGAGAAGGGGCTGGCGGAGCTGGAGCCCAGCTGGCGGGATCACACATGTTGTAGCTGTCTCGATCTGGCTGCGCTCTGCCGAGCGTGCCCTCCCAAGCAAGGAGGAGCCAGCCCAGAGCAGCGAGACCTCAACAGCCCCACACGGTCCCCAGGGGATAAAGCAGCTGTTTATGAGCACAGCGAGACACCTCAGAGCCAACCCCATCCCACTGAAGCGAACCCTGTGGACGTTGCAGCACCTCCTGCTGCCACCCCAGCCAACCCGGCAGGATGCTGGAAAACAGACGTCTCCAGGAAGAGCCAGCCAAAGCTGGTGGGATGACCGAGAAGGATGCAGTCCTTGTTATCAGTGTCATCAGCCTGGTACCCCCCGGAGAGGCAGATGACCTTTGCAGCGTGGGCAGGGAGGTGGCATTTTACACCCACCCCCCCCAGTCTGAACTCATCCTGTGAATAACCGTGAACAGCTCGGCAGCCCCCTGCAGAGACCGTAACCGCCCAGAGCTGCCTGGTTACCCAGCGTGGGCAGAAACCTCCTTCCTCGGCTCAGCACCGGGCTCAGCCTTCCCGAGACAAACCCCGGCTCTTTCGCAAGCTGCCTGCCTCGCCGGCGGAGAGAGCCCTCCCTGCCTCCTACCCCCTGCCAGCACCCGCACCACGAGACGCCTGTCACCGGCACCCGATGGAGAGTGTCACGTCTTCGGTTTGATCTCTCCACGCAGGGGACAAGAGGCTTTACAAGAAAAGGGCTTATGTTTCATGAGATGCTTACAGGTCACGGGGGAAGCAGCATCTTCTGGCAACTCAAAATCCGAGTGGCAAAAGCCTTAAGAGACGGGATAATCTTGTTTCCTGCCGCAAACCAAGAACAGAGGAGTTCCAGGACACAGGAAACTGGGATGGGGGACAAGGGGTTTTGCCACAGGCGGCTGTTGGGTCCCTGGGATACTCAGGGTAGGGGTCTGCAGCCTCCTCTGGCCCCGTTTCCCACCGCCTGGCGCATCCCCGCAGGCAGACACTGCGAGGTGGCACTGCCACCCTGCGCCACCCCTGCGGACGTGCCCGCGCGGGACGGCTCCTGCCCACCACCCATCGCCGGGGTGGTGGGATCCACGCAGCCCATGGATCCACGCCAGCCCTGCAGAGAGCTGCAGCAGCCAGGCCCATGAGTGCTACGCCATGCTCCAGCTCTCCATCAGGGCTGGGAAATGGCAAGGAGACCTGAATAATGACGGTTATCTTCACCACAGCAGTGCAGAGGGGCTGATGTCCCTCTGTGCCCCCCAGCATATGACCACACGGCAGGGACAGCCTGCCCCAGCAGCCTCTCAGCACCACATGGGAAGGCAGCACACCCCTCGGATAGAGGGGGAGGCTGTGGAGTCTCCAAATCGGTGGAATCATAGAATCATGGAAGGGTTTGGGTTGGAAGGGAGCTTAAAGAAGATGTAGTCCCACCCCCCTGCCCTGGGCAGGGTCGCCTCCCACTAGACCAGGTTGCTCAAAGCCCCGTCCAACCTGGCCTTGAACACCTCCAGGGATGGGGCAGCCACAGCTTCTCTGGGCAACCTGGGCCAGTGTTCACCACCCTCAGAGTGAAGAATACCTTCCTGAGATCTAATCTAAATCTACCCTAGAAGGTTGCAAAGCTCTAGTCAGATAAAAGGACCATCCGAGATTCCTACCAAGACCTGGATGGGCCCAGTTACCTGGCATGGGCATGGGACTAGCAGCAGGAAATGGATGTTCACCATCACGCAGACAGCACGGCACAAACAGACTTTTCCCATACAGCATAGCTAAAGGAAGGAAGCTTTTTGCCACCGCTCCCCGTGACGCTGAAATTTCACATTATTCAAAAAGCAGTTTGGAAGTCTGTAACCGGGAAAGCTTATTTAGTACAGACAGCCCCCGGAGCCCCAGCCTGTGCTTGCCAGAGGGCAGCTGTGTGCCCGGAGAAGGCTGAAAGCCTTGTCCTGCCTCACCAGGCACCTGCTCCTCACCGGTCAGACACTGGGCACTGCACTCCCCGGACCTGCCGAGGGGCAACTGGGCAGCCCTGTGTCCAGGGTCTGTTCCTGGGTCGCACACCTACCTACGACGGTGAGCACATCCTTCTCGATGTCAGCCCTGATGTATATCCGTCCCCGACGCTCGGTGTGGTCCGTCCCACACAGACTGGGGACATTCATCACGCAGCGCTTGTGCACGTTCATCATACAGGCTGCGGGGCGGAGAGAAAAAAAGGGACGTTCAGCACTCCTGTCACCTCTGCCAACCCCTGTTCACGGGGTGTTCAGAGGCATGGGGAGGGGGAAGAAATCATCCTCCTTTTAAATGGGAATGTTTGTAAGGGATTCTGGGATAAACAAGCAGCAAATGGACCTTCAAATGCAGCCACAGACTCTGGCAGAGCCAGAGCCAGGGACTCACCACCACCAGCAGCTCTGGGTCCTGCCTACAGAGATTACAGGGCTTTTAGCCCTCGCTCTAATTACTTGAGTTTTGCTGATTTATCAAATTTCTCTTCCATCACACCCATAGTGCAATGCTGGATATTCAGCTTGATTCACCAGGAGCCGATAAGGGGCATTAAAAATTACCCGCATATATGTACACATATGTACACGT
>VZSF01004760.1:142752-199866 GCA_013398295.1 Chionis minor
TAAATATAAAAAAATTATATTTTAAAGAAATTCATTTCCACTCGGTAACATTCTAAAGGTGCTAATGAATACACTGTTCCCACAACAGTCAGAAAGCTTCTATATTTATGAGAAAGCCAGCACATGGTGAGCAGCAGAGTATGCTGTTCCCCGCAGACAGCGTTAAGCATGTAAGCAGACGCTGTATATTCACAGCCCTTTCAAATAGGAAAGTACAAGATTAACTTGGAAAATAACTGATCTCTCTTCTCCATCCTCTCCCTCCTCTTCTGTCCCCCATTTTCTTCTCTCTGTGCAGTAATTCCTCAGGTAGCCCCATGCCCCTGGTCAGGCTTGTGCAGACCCAGGAGCTCTGGAGAGGCTGTGTCACCACAGCAGGCACCGCCACAGCCACAGGGTGTCAGTCGGAGCTGGCGCTGCAGAGAACCGAGAGCTGGAGATGATGCTGCTGCGGGGATGCAGGGAATGCTGTGGCGATGCAGGGGATGCTGCCGGGGGGCATGCAGGCAGGATAACCCCCCTGGCCAGATGTCTTTCCCTCCCCTCTCCCTGCAGGACTCACGGGGGGATCCCCACAAGAGTTGAGAAGGCGCCCACTCCTGCTCCACACCGGTGGCAGAGGGGACAGGCTCCTGGTCCCAGCTCAGGCGAGCTGAGAGCCCCTACCAAGGACCCCCGTGTGCCAGAGTCCCCCCGCCGCTGCAACCGCAGCCACCAGTTCTGTCACTTACTGTCACATTTCATCCCCTGGTGAATGAGCCCATAGAGCAACGACCCGCAGTGGTCACAGAAGGTGGGGCTGGAGTACGTGTGGATTTTAAATTTGTGTTTGCTCCGGGGATCCTAGGAGGAAAACAAAAGATAAAAGATTATAAACTTGCATCAAATATTGGCAAGGCACCACCGCTCTCCACATTTCACATGCCAGCTGGCTTCGGAGGTGCTGTTAATGGACTTCACTCAACTGCCACCAACTGATGTGGACCTTTTCCAACAGTCGCCAAGATCCAGCTTTATTACTCTTTGTACGTGTTGCCATAACAATGAAAAAGCAATGCATTGGCTTGTCTGGGGATTTATTGTTTTTAAATAACTTGATCTTAGCATACCAGGTGAAATTGGTATGTAGGAACCAACATAAGGGCTGGACACCACTCAACTGCCATGTCAACCCAGTGGGGTGAAGCAGAAAAAACCACCCGTGATTTCCATCTGCATTAAGACTACCCAGTAAACATCGTTGTGCTCTGGTGCCAAGCCCTCCCCAGCACGCTCCTAGGGAGTCAAGCTGTTTACAGTATACTTTAATATTTTGAGCTTTCTTAAAACCAACAGCAGACTTTTCTGCAACAGCAGAGCACGCACACCCAGGAAAGCCCAGTTTATCCCGGACACCGCACTCTTCCACAGGCACCTTGCAAACAGGGCGCCTGGACTCCAACAAAGGTCTACGGAAGTTAAAGCCAAACAAATTCAAATGAGAAACAACTTCTCGATAGGGAGATGGGATCAACCACTGAAACAACCGAGGCAGACCAAGGATTCGGTATTTCTTGGTACGTCCCATGCGAGACAAGACAATTCTGAAAGCCCCCATCAAACCTCAGTTATCCAGCCCAATGCAGAGCAACTTTAAGACAACACAAAGCTACGCAGGTGACAGGACTGCGCAACAGAACGTCTCCTGCTGGCCCCAAAGCAGCGCGGACAGCACTGGTTTAAGCTTCTGTGGTTACTGGAGGAAGCTGGGGCAGCAAACGTGGGACCCCAGCAGCAGCCTGCTACTCACTGCCCTGCCCCGGGAGCTGAAGAAACCCGTGTGGAGGGGCAGGGACATCACCACCGGGACATCAGGCACAGCGGGGCAGAGCCGAGGCCAATGCCGGGGTGGGCAGTGCTGTTCCTGCAGGGAGAGCCCAGAGCAGCACGGATTTGCAGAGGAGGGCGCTGGGGCAGCCTGCCCGGGCGCTCAGCACCCTCGGTAGCAGCACACACACAGGCAAGGGAAAAGACTATGGCAAATAGCAGCTGGCTTAATTTCATCTCAGGTTAATTGTTTAAGGGTTAGGGACGAGGCATAGCTACTGGCTTGGTCATTTGAGCCGACTGGCTTTTTAATGGCCTGGAAAGGTGCCCGCGCATTAGGAAAGACACCTTTTCAGGGCACTGTAAGCTAAGTAAATAAATAAAGAGTGGAGTCAGGACTGACCTATAACACAGCAGCCAATGCATTACCTTCCCCTGAAATTAATTTTCCTACTGCGATTACATTGAAGCTTTCAGTTCCATTAATCACTAATATCGTGCATTATTTCACAGCATCCCAGATAACTTCAGTGATACCAGAAAGGTGGACAAGTAATGGAGCTTCATTTAATTCAATCTGTTAAGTGCAAGCGATTAGGTACAGGCTTCAGCAAACGTACTTGAAACTGAAAACACCTCACATTTAACCCTAAGCAAACCACTTGCAGAAACAGAGTGCAGCACGCCTCTGTCTGACAGCTCACGTGTCAGCTGCGTCCCAGGAAGCCTGCAAGGACGAGGGTTCACAATTAACCTGGCTTCTGCCACCAGAGACATGGATTTCAGGCTCCAAGAGGATGTAGGGGGTGAACTTTTCCCTGTGAAAGCTTTGGGCAGGCAGACCGTGGGCAGCCGGGGCTTGTGCCAGGACAGCCGCCGGCGCACGTGGTGCTGCGGGCAGGGGAACACCGAGCACTGCTGCCCGAAGCGCAAACGGACACCACGATAAACGCATACACCTTCTGAAGAGGCTGACAGGGTTAGTCACATCCTTCCACTGGCCGTGTTGTAAGCCCTTAAAAACTTACCCTGCTTGATTTTATAACCCGAGGTCTGTACAGCCGCTCAGGACCATCTCCATAAGCAGCTTTGCCTGCACAACACCAACATGGAGCTCGTTAATCAGCGTGAACCAACTCCTTGCACCTCCCAGGGACTGGTCCTGGCAGCCAGATGCCTGCGGGCAGGGGGGCAGTGCCCACAAGCCCACCAGCACACGTGCAGGAACGGCTTTGGGCTGCCTCCCGGGAGATGCAGCGCTCAAGAAAATGAAAAACTTTCTTTTGGTAGCAACCCAGGAGAAAGAAGGTCTCTGGCCGGCCAGTCAGACACCGAACCACGCGACCTGCAGAGCCCCCTGGGCACAGCGCCCACATCCCCTCCTGCAGAGGAGAGGAGGGCAACCCCAGGGATGCTCGGGCACGGGTCCAACACTGCTGACCCTCCGCCGGCAGCAGGAGCAGCGCGGTGGCGGTGGGGCATGGGGGCAGCTCTAGCAGAAGCCACGTGCCAGTCAAACCCCAGCGTGTGACACGGGGAGGAATCGCCCCCGAGCGCTCCAGTTTCTGTGTTCCCTTCTAGAAACAGATATTCCTGTTTAGGCGAGCGAAAGCTTTAGTCATTCATAAAAAACACAAGCTTAATGCAAAATGAGACAATTTCCACTTCACGCGAAGGATTTTAAATTCCCACTGGAACTGAGAGTTAAAAAAGCCAGAGTTAGAAAGCAAAGCATGCACCGAGCAGCGCTGCGGCAGCAAGAACATGCTGGCACAGGGACGGTGGCAGGTTTTCACACCACTCCCTCAGCATCCCAGCCCTGCCAGAAGGGACCCTGGGATTCCGGGGGAGCCAAATCCCTCATAGGGGCATTTCAGGCTTCACCTTCTGCTCTCACCCCAGGGGGGCTGTTTTGGAGAGACACAGCACATGGAGGGTGTGAGGGTGATGGAGGCTGTGGGGAGGCACAGCCGCTTCTCTGGCTGCCAGGGCGCCCGTTTCACCTTGACCGGTGCTTTAGAAAGTGCCAGAAACTGGAAATTCTGGATATCATTTTTCGAACAAGGCTGAAGTCGTTTTACAAAGAGACTATTTTTGTACCACAGAGACAGGGATGACGAGATCACTGCGTATGCAGATGCTGAGCGACTTAAAACAAGAATGGTTAAAAAGAAGTTTGCCAAGAAAAGAAAAAGCGCTCCTCCTCCACCCTGCCAGCACAGAGCCGCCCCTGAAGAACAGGGCAGAAAAAGCTTTCTTTGGAGCAGAATTGAAAAATGCCATTAGGAGTGTTTTACTGCACTGGGAGGCTCTGACCTTTCTAATCAGCGCTGCCACAGATCTGTCATCCCCCGAGCGGAATACGCGTATTCTGAGGATGAAAGCCCAAATGAGGGAGTCGGAACACGAGCCAGGGAAGGAGAGGAGCCGCGGTTAACTGTAACCGGGTACCTGCAAGCACGGACCCATCAGGGGTGGCCAGGCTCTGCTTCTCAACTCGGCAGCAGGTTTCTGGTCTGAAACAAGGCAATGCAATATTGCATCCCTGACTGACTTAGGGCATCCCTGACTTGCAGAGCAAACCTCGCAGCCCCCGGTTTCCCCCAGAACCGCACACACCGCACGCTGCTCCTACCCAAGCTGGCCCCGGCCGTCCCCCGGCGGGCACAGGCGACTGTGCGTGCACCCTGGGGGTCCAAGCTGCCTGAGCTCTCCTGCTCTCCCAGGAAGGCAAGACATTGATTCATCAGTGAGTAATCAACTCCTGGCCTTGGAGGCACCCTGAGCACAGCCCAGCCAGCCCCTTATTCAGGCTCAGCAATCACCTGTGCCCTTCTCCAGGGTCATTCCCACCACCGAGCTCGCCAAATGACTGCATCGATGTCACGTATGCCTTCCTGCTGAACGCTGATGGAGATGCTGATGCTGGAGCCACCGCTTACCAATTACATGCAGGCAGACAGGCAGCTGGTGGCATTGATCAGATTGACAATTTATTCGCTGCTCAGGGTAGTCAGGAACCCGTGTGCTCTTTGGCGACAGTCTGTCAGGACGGCACTGGGCAGAGAGCAGCAAGCCGCGGCGTGAGAGCAGAGCGGGGCAGCAGGGCAGCACAGCACAGCACAGCACGGGCATTTGGCTTCAGCTATTTCTCATGCAAAGCCCACGTCGTGGCAAGGGCAGCAGCCCTCTGTCGTACCCACAACTGCAAATGCCGCGCTGGATGCCACCTGGGCTTTTATATAGCTCTGCACTGAATTTGGTTTTGAGTACGCTCAGAGGCAGCAGGGGCATCACCTCTCCCGGAGGCAGAGGGAGCCCCAGACCCTTGCTCAGGCCCGGCCGTCTGAGCCACAGAATATTTTTAAAACATGTCCAGCTCTCTTGAGTTCATCTCTAAAATAAGCCATGCATGAAGGGCACTAAGGTTTCATCTCCCGGCCCCAGCTCCCATCACTCTCTCCCAGAGCACCGCGTCACTTGTCCTTCAGCGGAGTCCGGCCACCCGGCTCTCCCCGGGGAAGCGGGCAGCCCACACCTACACCAGTGGCTGATGCTATTTTAATCCTTTCTCCTGTCAAAATTTCCTGGACTCTACAGAACAGCCACGGAGGTTTGATTCAAGATTATGCACCCCTGCTTTCCCCACCTCCTTGCAGAGAAAGCTTTAAATTATCAAGCTTTTTATCAATTATTATTCCGAAGAAGAATTAAAAACAGAGCATGTGAAGAGACTATTTTAAAGTGGATTTCACAGCAATTTAAGCAGAGCAAATACAACACAGCGACAGCTTCCTGTCTGCACCCAGTGAAAACCAGGCAGTGGACGCAAAGCCAAAAGCCTCACGCTTTGTTCCCACATTTGCGCTGCGGAAAATCTGCCCCCTGTACGCAGGGAACAACGCACAGCAGAGAGGTGGAAGTGGCCCAACAGCGGCTCCAAAGGTGATGCTGGAGAAAAAAGCCTGCCGTTCCCTCCAGGGAAATAACGGTTTATAAGAGGCTGGGTCAGGAACATGAATGAGGTGGCTCTGGGCAGTAGCCTCTTACTGCTCAATTTCTCGTTACTGACGCCAGGAGGTGGGGGGGAAGGCAAACTGAAGACAACTGCAGTCACCAGAGACAGGGACCCCCTGTTTTTGGCAAGGACAGGCTTTTGGCAGCGCTTGCCTGCCCCATCCTGTGGGGGACCTGCAGCCAGGAGCTGCTGCCCCCCTAGGGATACACCTCCTGCATCTTCCCACCTGCTCACATGGGGCTTTGGTGAGAAATGGCTCCAAATCCCAGCAAAAAACAAGCAAGGAAGTTAAGCAACAAGTGAATAAGAGCGAGGGGTCTTTGCTTCGAAAAAGAAAGCAATGATAAAACCATAGCGACTTCACTGAAGGAAGGTTACACGCAAGAGGAAAGCAGAGGTCTTGTTCAAGGCAAGATGGCAAAGGTTTGGGGCTCGAGCAACAGAGCATCTTTTTCTATCAAAACTGTAATTCCTTGGAAATCTGCTTCAGCATGCCACAATCTAAAGACAGTTTGACACTGCTGCACCAGTGAGTGATACCAAAACTAGTTTTGTATTGTTTACAGTAATTACAGCCACAGCAAACCGCCCGCAGCGCAGGGCCCCAGGGCACAGCAGAGGCAGCAGGACGCAGGCAGCTCCTCCGCCTGGACCGTGGCTGTGGAAGGGCAGCAGTCCCCCAGCGCAGCCGGCAACGCACCGGCAGCGAACGTGTCTGCAGGCACAAGCATCGCAGCTTGGGCTGCTTCCATGTCAAACACGCGGCCACGGATAAAACCTGCCCTTGACAGCTTTCCTTGACAGCTTTCAGCGAGTTAATACATTTTTATTGACAAAAGATCTCATCTGCTAGTCAGACAACTGCAGAGGGATACGGATGACAGTTATTCTCTTGCTGCCAACACCAAATAAAATACACTCTTACCGAGCAGCAAGAAAAAGCCAAACTCAGCTTTTTTCCCTCAGCAGCGTTAGCATCTCAACATCATTTAGTAATGTTTGTTATCTTTCACATGCCTGGAGAGTCATTTTATTACAGCACAAGCTCTCCATGAGAAGCGGGCTACCGCAGCACTTGCGCTGTAGCCTGCAGCCTCCAGGTTGCCTGAAACAGCCGAAACCCTGAAACACCTCCCATCTGCTGGACGCTTCGTTTCTAGACCCCTGCCACCAGGGCCAGCCGGGTGGGCACAGGCTGCACAACACACCTCACCGCCCTCCTGATAGCTACGCTGCACCTAAACCCAGCTCAGACCCAGCCACCAGCTCTCGGGAGCCAGACTTCTTTAACCAGAGAGGCTGCAATCCACTTAACTTAATCCACTTCTTCAACCAGAGAGGCTGCAACCTTAACAAGCGTAACTAGACAGGCACAGCCCCCGAGAAAACCAGAGAAGAGCTTTTCAATTACAGGGCTGAAGACATGTGCAGGCTGGCAGGAGAAAGAGTTGGGCTCCGGCAGAGCCAGGGAAGCACCAGAAGGTGCTGGGGGGGAGCACGGCAGATACATCTTCATCCCACGGGAACTGTCACCGGCTGCCTGTGCTGGCAGGAGCGGCAAGCATGTGCCCTCACGCAAGGGGCAGATGGCACACCATGAGAGCTGGAGAAGTTAATTAGCAAGACAAAAGAAAGCAGCAAGTGTCAGCAAGGCTGTGAAGATCTGCTTATGGACTGAACCGGGGGCATCCAGAGGTATTTGGGGTCCTGGGCAAGAAGGTGAGTGGTGCCTTTGGGAAGGTCCTGGCTCAATGGGCACATCTGGAGGACGGGAAGGCAGCTGTGCATCCCACCCTCCACCCTCCGACAGGCAGCGCCTGCAGATAACCCCATGATGCCACCCTGTGCAATGGGACTACCCAGCAGCCGCTGCCTCTTCCCACCGATCCCAGAAAGAAGAAACTTGAAGGAGCTGCTGATTTTCAGGTAGAACAAATGGCACCGTCCTTTGTTCTGCTGCTGAAAGCTCATTGCTAATTGTTGAGAGCCCACATTTGCCCAAAAAGCTCTAGAGAATAAACCAAAGTTTATTGGGAAAGTTGGAGTGGAGTTCCAAAGTTGGGAAAGTGGAGTGACCCTCCTCGCACCCTGCTACAAGCGCAAGCTTGGGATCTGGTGATGCCACGCGTGAAGGGATAACGACCACGGGCTGATGCTGCGAAGGCAGGTTCTGACTCCAGTAACACCTGTATGACCCACATCCTGCGAAGACTCTCTCGTGTTCTAAGCGAGAGCAGCAGCAATGCGTCCGTCAGTACAAACACTCAACTGTGGAGCTTTTGGAGAAAGGAGGAGCCCAAGACAAAGATCAAATGATTCCACCTCCAGCAAACACAGCGTGGAAAGACCAAAGGTGCCGTGGCGACAGCATTACAGAAATCCGCTCCTAAAGCTGCAAACGGTGGAAAAATTAAATGCAAAATCAAAATGAAGCTACACTGGCCTGTTACCTTCCTAGAGCAACTCCAATATTTATTAATGCAGCCTGATTAGATGACCTTTAACAGGATAATGCAAAGAAGGTCATTTTAATGATTATTTTGTCTACAATTTAAATAATTATGCATTCTACTAATAGCTCCAACTATAATTAGGTTTGCCGACTGCATTACATTACACATGCCTGACTTCAGCTCCTGAAGACCTTGCCATACTTCAGAAAACTTCAGCTTGCACGGTCACGCTAGCTCTGCCTCCTGCGAACAGAAGAGCACGGGGGCGTCAGAGCCTCGAGTGAAAAACGGCAGAGTTCGGCACAGGAATCGGTGGGTTTGGGCTGGCCATCCTCTCCAGAACAGCTCCCCAGTTTTTACTTCAGGGATGCAGGGGAGAGCCCACAATGGTGAAAGCTACGGCGAAGTGCGGACCTTGCGGAGGCGCGGGAGCCCAGCCCAGCGGGGTGATGCAAAGCTCGGCTCAGCACGACACGCGCTCGGACCAAATCGAAGAAGTAAATAGCAAAAATGCCATTGCCTCCAGCTAGCCAGTACTGTGTAACAGACACCTGGTCCTCGGCAACGCTGCTGCCCAACACATAGATCCACTGTCACATCTCCAGCTGTCAAAAAAAAAGAAAATTCCTGCTGTGACTTAAGAGCAATCTAGCATGAAAGCAGCACCCAGTGTCTTCAGTGCCAGCATTTATAGCTACAGCTTCATTCTCTATTGCAAGAAGCAATTAATTTTTATTTTTTTTTAAAAACTTAGAGGCCCTATCATCACTGTATAATTAGTCCTCCTCTCCTAGACGGAGAAGATTCATATTCGGTAGGCTTTGCAAGGTTAAACACACACACACTCTCTCTCTCTCTCTCCTCAAGGAGGTTCACACACAAGCAGATCAAACAGAAAACCGCTCCAAAGTAGGACTAGTCAACGGTAACGGAAAGAGACTTTGACGTTTCACTGCTCTCCCGTTATTCTGCTATGCTCCAAAAAGTGTAAAATGTCAGCCTCCCCCCAGGGTTATGTGCTTGATACATGCACAAGCCACCACTTAACCACACACTTAACTTCAAACAGAGGAATTTTATTTAAGGAACTAGTATTACTGCGGTGCTTAAAATTAAGCATCCATATATACCATATATGCACTTTACTGGCTGCAAAATATTTTTCTCCTTGATTGTCAGGTAACAACAAAGTACTAAAAGATGCACAGATCAAGAAGAAAAGTTAGAAATTTTTTTTTTTTTTTTTGGTTCTTTTAATATGTATTTTTTCCCCTGGGCTCCATGACTAGCATACTAGAAAAGAGCAGCTCTGTGGGGATGAAAACCAGCAGCCAGCTGGCGTTAAAAGCTCCAGCCCAGGCTGGGATCTGGCTGGAACTGCAGCATCTTGCATTTGCAGCCCCAGCCAGAGCAGCCTCTTCCCGCCACCGCTCTGCGCTGCCCCTGCAGATGCCGAGGACGGGGATGCCATCTCATAGAACGAAATCTCTTCCCTCTCCAGCTCAGCAAAAATCACGTGGGCCCACTGTAACGACAAACACGCTGCAAGGTTTAAACAAATGCAATAAATTAAACTCATTCTTTCTGCAACGTTTCATTGGATATTAATATTTGTGAAAGGAAAGACATGCTGCACCGACTGAAAAAATGCATATCTATAATTGTTACAACCTAGATGCTGCCGGTGTTTGACATAATTATAGGTCGCTCTGGATTCATGCCGTGGTTATTAGTAACAACAGAGCAGAGGAAGACTCGAGCTTTGCATCAGTTCAAAATGAAGCCCCTGCCCTGGGTGCATTCCCGAAGTAGAGAGGGCATTGCCCTCTGGTGAAGTAGTTCTCTGTCTCCTGATTAAAAGCTTGTTGAGGATTCTATTGCTGTAAGAAGCTTGATTTCCAGCACAGAAGGAATGAAGTTTGCCCTGAGTGCATCCCCCAATGACACCCCAGCTGGCAGTGGTCCAGGGCTACAAGCCAGAGGGCTTTGCTAAATGGCAAAAAAAACCCCCCAGCTACAAAGGGCCATTTTTGCTCCCTGCTTTGATTCCCAAGCATCTGCATTCCTCTCTTAATTTTCAGAAATAATGTATTAAAAATTCATTAACACCGACTGGGCAGCTGTTACCTGTCTGCTGGACGAGCCACGGTGGCAATCCTCACCCAGCAGTGCCAGCAAGCAGTAGAGGATTCGATCACAGGCCTTTACACATGCCCTGGAGTCAAGTGGTGCCTCTTAAAACGTGACAACTTATTCCCTGCTCAGGCAGAAGCTGCCCACAGTAACCCACAGCTGGCTGGAGAGCCGCAGGGTTAGGAGGAGACACGGGTGGGAGAAACCTGCTGGTCTGGGGCCAAGGGACCACCACGCTTGGGGGGCAGGACCAGGCTGTCCAAGGGCTCTGTGCTCGCCCCTTTGGACAGGGCTAGTGGGGAGAACACGATAAAAACTGCATCCCATCTCCAGCCAAAACTCTGCGCGGGAACAGGCAAAACATCTCTCCGGTACCTGCTGCCTTTCCCACCTGCTGCCAGCTGCTAGCCAGATGATGAGCAGGGATGAAGGAAGCGGCGCCCGGATGGGCAGGCTGCCCAACGCCCGAGCAAAGCTCCGCAGGTGGCATCTGGACCGCAGCCCTCCCTGCTCTCCCACTGCCAAACCTCATTTTCCTTCAGCAAGGTTAAGTGGGCTCGGCGTTTCCCTCTCCCCCTGCCCTCATCGCCTCTGCTGGCACCTTTTCTGCCCCCTCGCCCCCTGCCATCACCTTCCCTGGGTGCCCGCAGCCATCAGCCCCCCACCCCAGCCCAGCCAGGGGTGGGAGCCTGGGGGCTCTGCTGGGACAGCAGCTCCTTCTCCAGTTACACTGCACCTACAGCAGCCTTGTAAGCGAGATCTCATCTCTGCACGCACAAACATCAAAATACCTACCTAAACATGTATATTTTTGTATACAGGACATACACCTCTCACCGCCTGAATCAGGTCTGCAGGGTGCTAGGCTCGCAAGTGGGACTTGCTGCCATTTTCTTTACGCTTTTTCGATGACGGAGAACACGGGAGAGGAAGCGTTGTCAGAGCTAAACCCGCCTGGCCAGAAGGAATCTCACGGTGTGACATTCCTTTGCAGCAAAGGTCACTGTCAAACCTCCAGCACTGCTGGCTGCAGGATGGGGGGAGCCCGAGACGTGGCAGGCAGAGGGCAGGCAGCGTGGGTGGCAGGGGCTCTGCTGTGTCACCCCCACCCTGAGCACTGGCACTGGGCAGAGGGACCTGGACACATGTCTGCAAGCTCGTTAGCCAAACTCCACTCTCAGGGAAGGGCAGAAAGTAGATCACCTTCTACCATCCTTACCTCATTTCCCCACACCTTCTCCAGTTCTCCTCACCCTGGTTCAGCGGGCAGCAGCTCCTGCCCACGCCACCGCTGGAAGTCCCTGCTTGCTTCAGGCACAGCAAAGACCTCAGGGGCTTGTGTCCCACAGCCCGACACCACTGCCACCCTGCCACCCTCCCCTCGGGTTTGCTGCGCCACATGGAGACAGGGACATCGGTGCCCCAGCTGCTCCCACGGGGGCTGCGCAGGACGGAGCTGGTTCAGGAGGAGGGGACGACTGTCACCCGGGCCCAGGAACATACCCCGCTGACTGCTTTTGGGGTCAGAGCATTCAGACAGGACCCCAGCAGCCTCTCCTGACCTTCAGGTTCATAAAGAGATGTTATGGACTGACAGTCTGCAGGACCAGAGTATTTGTGGATGCATTAGTCTCTTTCGGGTTGGCATCTCTACGGCATCTCCTTTTCCCCTCCACTGACTGATTTTTAGGGTTCAATAACCACCAATACATTGCAATTAGCAGTAGCCCCTAAGAAGAAGAAAACCTTCAGTGAGGAAAGCGATAGTCATATGCAAAGCGCCCAGGGACTCTGCATATGTAATCCACGTAGTATCTTCACTAATGGTCTGGTGGGAAGTGGGAATAAACCTGGGTTTACCAAAGTGTGCACAAGTCCAAGTATGAAAACATCCATTTTTGGGGCCGCTCCTGCAGCGCCCCCAGCAGCCACAATGGCAGCAGACAGGACCAGGACTCAGGCTGCTGCGGCACCGACCTGGGCCAGCTGGAAGATGCCCAGCAGGGCAGCTCGGCCTGTGGGAAACAGCCCAAAGCTTCACCATCCGCTCGTCAAAACTACCACCCTGCCAAGCATCCTCTCCGGAGGTGGAAGAGCCCTGTCAAGTTGGCTTTAGCACGCTGGAGGCACCGCACCGTGCAGCTGGGGCTGGTGGGGCTGCACGCACACGTTCCCGGGGAAACCCGGCATCAGGGGTTCGGGGTCAAAACAGAGTTTTGCACAGGCAGGTCCCTTGATCAGCCACAAGCTGGGCACTGGAATAAAGTCACCACTTTGTTAGAGCTAGAGTGGTGACCAGGTTCAAGGGGAGCTCTGGGAACGTGGGGAGTGTCAGGTACCATCCTGCCCCGTCCCCCTGCCTGGCATCCCCGGCAGCTCTTTAGGACCAAAGCCCAGCTAGATTTCGCAGATCCAGACCAAAAACACGCCAAACCCACTACGCTGAATGCAGGAGGAGAAACCAGACAAACAGGGAAGCCAGCAAGCCTGTCCTCTGGTTTGGTTGGAACAGACACATGGTTTTGGCAAAGGATCCCAGGACCACCGTGACCCACACTCAGCCCTTCCCCTCCGCGTTCCCCCACATGCCCCCCCCACATCTGCCCAAGGGCACAGGCAGCCCCTGGCCACGGCTACACCCGAAAGGGGCTGACCCCCAACCTCTGCCCCCCCCTGCCAGCCTCACCCCCTCCCCAAAAGCCCCCACACAACACTCGCAGCGCGCAGCCCTGTTTCGGGCAGGGCGACTGACAACGTATGTTTAGCCTCCACCTTCAGCTGCGTGTTACACCGCCTGCTCCCACTGTTTCTATTTTTAAGGGTGAGAGTTGTGGTGCACTGTCGTTTCCCCAATTCGATCTCTTTTCTCCTAGCAGTTCCCCAAATTAGCCAGTTTCCACGGTAAAACACAAAAACTGCCAGACAGACCTGAAAGGCGCTGGCAGAACCACACCGAGGAGCCAAAGCCAGCGCTGCTCCGCTGCTCCAGCTCTCTCACTCGCCCCCGAAAGCCCGGGGATTCACTGGGAAATTAAGCCCTTGTGAAAATAAGGATGGGACTTAGTCAGTGGGCATTTGGGTGGTTTTGCTGGTTTTTAAGGACCGGCAATATTGTTTTCCAAAAGTCACACATGGACTGGTACTTCCCAGTAATTTTGTCAACCTTGATGATGCTGCCCGGTCAATTCTGTGTTTTCTGAGGGAGCCAGAGCAAACGCAGCAACACTGACCATGCAAATCACAAACAAGCATGAAATGTGCCTGCAGGTTTGTTGTTTGTTTGTTTTTCTTGCAAAAACCAAACCTATAGAATCATAGAATGGTTTAGGTTGGAAAGGACCTTAAAGATCACCTGGAGGTTCCAACCCCCCTGCCGTGGGCAGGGACACCTTCCACTAGACCACGTTGCTCCAAACCCTGTCCAACCTGGCCTTGGACACCTCCAGGGATGGAGCAGCCACAGCTTCTCTGGGCAACCTGGGCCAGGGGCTCACCACCCTTGTGGTGAAAAATTTCTTCCTGAGATCTAATCTAAGTCTATACTCTTCCAGTTTGAAGCCATTTCCCCTCGTCCTATCACTCCACGCGCTAGTAGAAAGTCCCTCCCCAGCTTTTCTGTAGCCCCTTTCAGATACTAGAAGGCTATATATTGGTTTAATTAAGCCCCGCAAGATGATACAAAACAGACTTGAAAAAAACATCCCTGCATGAGCAGGGATGCGAGCCCCGAGCCCAGGTAACAACAAACAACTGACCCCAAAATAGCAATGCGGAGCAGTGATGCTTTCGGAAAAACTGATGAGCTGCAGAGGAACAAGGATGGGCACAGTCCCCAGGGCTGACTCCAGTCTAGCAACACGGTAGGCAAGTGTTAAAAGAAATTCTTTCAAGTATTTCACGTGTGACAAAAGGAATTGACCAAGACCTTGAACCAAACCCTGCCAGAAGAGTGCTCAGGGCACACTGGCCAGAGTCTTAAACCAATTTTTGAGCACATAGTGCATCATGCGTGTTAATTAACCACAAACCTAGAACCTCAGTTCAGGTGGCAGAGCCTGGAAATGCCATTTTATCAGTGGGGAAACTGAGGCAGCGACTCAAGGGACAAAAGGGAAACAGGGCAAGGCTGCAGACTCAGCCCCAACCAGAAACACCTCTGCATTCCTCTACGTTCTCCCTGCTCTGCTCAGAGCAAGTTATTGGATGATTTGAAAGTGGTTTAAGTGTATCAAAAAAATACATGAGAGCCCACACCACTAGGAATAACAATGAATTGGAGATCCACGTGAAACAGTGGCACAGAAGTGTCACCAGCCAAGAAAGCTGGAGGAACACCACCTCTAAACTGCTGTGAAACAGTGTGATGCACAAAATACCGTGCTGTGCCTTCACTCGAGGCTTCGGAGCGGGTACTTACATCCGAGGCAGGGCCTTTATCAGCACCAGGGCAGGAGAAGGTAACGAACTCATGGCACCGCTTGTGCACGACGAAGCAGCAAACTGCAAAGAGAAGACAGCGACAGCGTCAGGGGGACATTAAGGGACTGGCACCACGTGAACCCCGAGCTTCAAAAATAAAAAGCTGTTATGCCTGATTTATAAGACAGCTTGACTTTTCTTTCATGAAACCTGTGGCAGATTTTTAAACCTTACTGAATATCATCAACCGGACCAGGCATTTCAGTAAAACTAAGCAGAAGCAAAACGTTGAAGGAACATCAAAGGAGGGCTGGGAGCCCTTATGTTCGCTTTGAGCTTGTTGTCACTCGCGGCACACGCTCTGAGGTCACTGCCATGTATAAAAAGAGGGAGAATCTGGCATTCACGGGTATCTCAGCTGAAAAGTGCATGTGTCCAAAAATGGAAGATTGTACCGATGGGAACAGGTGGGCAATTTTCCTCCCACAGTTCTGCTTTTCTTCAGCAACTCCACAGCCTCCATTTGCCAGACCAGAAGACACGCACGTCTTCCACTCCTCACACACGCATGTCGATGACAAAGTCACCCTTTTGGGAACAGCTCAGGAAAATTAATCCCAACATGTCACTACCCAGACTTTTAAGCAAGAATATCCAGAGCTAAATCCACATCCCTTAAACCCCCAAACCCTTAACGCACACGCTAATCTGGAGCTGCTGACGGTATTTTTGCAGTCCACGCGCTGCACTTCAAGGCTAATTTTTTCCCTAAATGCCAAATAAGCACCTTACTTTCAGTGACAGACCTTAAAAAGGCCACTCAGCACTGGAGATAATTTCAAGTGACAGCCCAAGTCTCAGCCCACCTCACCCTGTGGCTGGAGGTGACACTACTGCTCGGGGAAGCCAGGGTGCCCCAGGTCTGGGGAACAGAGGCACCACCTCACACCACACGTCACCTCCTTCTGGGTGCTGGACCCAGCAGGTCCAACTGCACCCCATCCCTGCATCCACACCATGCCCCATCCCGAGGGATGGGACCTCAGCTCCAAGGCACCAGCGTGCAGGAAGGGGAGCCGTGCAGGAACGGAGCAAAGGGAAGAAGTGTCGATTCTCCGAATAAAGCAAAGCTGCGTGAAGGCTGCCTTTGTCTGGGGGGAAGCCAGGCACCCAACTTGGCTCTGTCTCGGCGGTCTCTTATTTGCCACATCCTTTTCTCAACAGCCGCGGCTCAAATGGCAACTGGAAGAGGAGGTGCACTCTACTGGGGCTCAGAGACACTGAGCGCATAATTGAGCAGTGCAAAAATGAAGCAGGTTTCAATTGCATCAATACTGGACTTTCCTAAGGAACAAGGAAAAGGCGCGACATTTGCCATTAAACTCAGAATCCCCTTTATTGTGCCCTGCCACGCCAGGTTTAAACTCATTTTCCTTTTCACATTTTTCATTAGGAAAAAAACCAAACCCAGAAGGTTTGAGAGGCACTACAGCTGCCAAGAACTCTCTCCTCGTACGACCTCTGACTTGCTTGTCAGAGTCTAACAAATAAACATTTTCTTTAAAACATTTTTCACCGTTTCTATCATTTGTAGACAGAGACAGAAGCATCTGGGAAGCAGGAAGGAAGGAATTAGAACTTGATTAGCAAAGATTTGTCCCGAAGTGTGTGTATAAACTCAGTAAGACCCCGTGACAGGCTGGGGCACAGGCGCTGTCGGGAGGTTGCACACTGATGCCAACATCTAGGCTGAGGTGAGAGGTTCCCAGCGGAGCCGGAATAATTCGAGCTCTACAGAAGAAACAAGACTGTTACCAGGCTGAACTTCCTAATGCCATTCTTCCACGCCACATAAAAAGGCTGTTCAACGCAAACCTGGCTGAAGAGCAGGTAAAGAAAGAAAAGCAGGTCCTTTGGTGCTTCCTCTGCCCCAAAGAAACTTTTGCACTTTGGGGACAGTGATACTTTTTCCTGCTTGGGGAAAATCCCCTTCTTGCTTTTAGGATGACAGAAGCCGGAAAAGCGAAAAAGTGGGAGTCATCCGCACGGGTCCTCCCGTCAGTCACAGCTCATCCACGGGTGACACCCGGTGGCAGGGGACCCCCTGACTCTGCTCTGCACAGCGTGAACCAGGTGCTGGCAGCACCCTCTCACCCCTGCCCGGCACCAAGCATCCTGCCGGCTCTGCCCCTGCTGGAGCCTTCCTCCGGCTGGATGCATCCAGGGAGGCCCCTGCACGCGAGCCCGGCTCTACTCTGTGGGGCTTTGGAAAGCGAAGCCATCGCCAACCTCTCCCAAAAGGCACAACCTCTTCCACCACCGCAACCTGCCCGGCGTTCCTACAGATTTCCATGCCGCACTATTCCCACCCTCCTGACTGCTCCTCCTGTCTCCCAGTGGACCCAGGGAATGCGGTGGGCTGCCCGTTTGCCACGCTGATCCCCATGGCAGCTGCGGGGAAAGCCCTGCTGAGCCCCGGGCAGCCCCGCCAGCACCCAGTGGATGCCGTCCCCGCCAGCGGCGCCCATCCGGCTCAGCACATCCCACCTAACCAGCGGATTCAGGAGCAGGCAGAGGAGATCAGCCTCACCAGGAGTGCTCCAGGTACAACGGGGATTAATTAAGGTTTGTTTCTGCCTCTGGTAACAGTGGCTTCCCCACCTGAGCCGCTTCGGTGTGTGCTCACTGCTGCACTTTCCACATGCACCTCCCCTGAACACGGCCAGGGCAGGCTGCGGGTTTGGCTTTACTTTAGGGAAAGTCGGGAATCTGACCTTTCCATTTTTGCTCTAGGAGGAAGCCGCAGGGCTTGGCTTCCCAAGGCAACACTCCTGGATCCCCTCTGCGCCAGGCAGACAGGACCAGGGTCCTGTTCTGGCAGCACGTTAGGAGGGGGGATGCATCGCTCCCCGGCGTCTGCGCGGCACGGCCAGGAGACATGGCACATCAGCAGAGCTGCAGGTGTCGAATGCGTGTGATTTAAAAATAAATAAATAAAAATACTAAAAATCCAAGTCTTAAGTTCTGCTGCGCACAAGAAGAGTCTGTGGTGGCTTTCCGTAGTCTGCTCATTACATGTTTAATTTGACAGGCGGAACCTAGGCGATAAGGAGAAAGGAAGAGGGAATTTGAAGAAGCAAGGGGAAGGCGAACGCAGAGCCCTACACGACTGATCCTGGCAGAGGTGCGAGAGGATGACTGGAGCGAGGGATGCGCACGTGTGCACCTACCCTGGGCGAGCTGCTCGCTCTTGCCTCGCCAAAGACACTGTGAAGGCAGAACACATTCATTCTACATCTGCAGAAGCACAAGAGGTGAAATGCCCATTTCCCGTGGCAAGGGAGACTAGAAAGCCAGTGTCTGAGAAGCTCAAAACCATCCCGGATTTCTATTGCAGCCCCTCCCCCTTATTCTTTTAAGGTTTCACTGAAGAATTCAATTATTAAAGATGGCATTAAATATATCCACGCAAGTTACACCTCCTGCCCTTTAAGCAGGGACCTAAAGAACACACTAGAAATGCAGTATTTTCTCTCCAAGTGTCAAAATAATTGCCGTGTGTTCAAAAAACATTCATATTACAGTTCAATTAAGCAAATGATATCCGAGTCACTGTAAGTCATCTTTGTGGCAACGGAATATTTAGCAAGAATAGCAGGTTCTCCAGCAATCCATATTAATACAGCCTGTCAGGACAATCCATTGGAAGATGGTGAAGCGTTAACACTTCCCGACTCAGCCAAAACAAACAAGAGGCTCTGCCAATTGCAGCGGTGCAGGCTTTGCATCCAACACCTCGAACAAAGCTCTGCAAAGCCTTGGGAAGATCCACTCAAACATTTCCGGAGTGCTTAGGTGAATAGCCAATCCATGCCAAAAAATGGCCAATAGAATTAATCGGGCACAGGAACTTACACTGGTAATCCTGCCTTAACTCCTAAACGTGCATCCCATCCAACAGATGCCAGAAGATTTGATAGATCTTTCCTCCCATGACTAATCCGGTGCATTACGCTGGGAAGAGATTGCTCTCTTTCCACCCTGTCGAGCAGGAGCCGGGCTCTGGCTCTCCAGGAGCGCAGGACCCGGAGAGCCAGCTCTGGCAGGGCTGCGGGACGAGGGCTGCTCTGCCACTCCTGGTTTCATCACACTTCAGCATTTTAAGCCTGTATCTTTGTCAGATTAGAAACTACAGTACAAGCAGCAGCTTTCCCAGGTTGCTAATTAGACAGTTAATTTGTAAATCTTATTATATGGATAATAAAGTTACCAAATCCCACTGGTGAGCTACAAACATCCTGAGTCATTTATATACAACAAAGAAATGAAACATTAACCTTTCCTATTTGTTATTGAATAATGCAAGAATGTTTACTGGCCCTAAATTCTTCTTTATAGCTATCTCCACTGCAGGCATCTGGGGAGACATCTCTGTCTTGGGGGAGAGAAGGATACAAAACCCTACAAAAGACAAGAGGCAGAGCCCTGGAGCTCAGTGATCTCCACAGGCTTACAAGACTGGCTAGAATGCACATTTTTAACAGCAGCCCCAGCACAGTTTCTCAGATCTTGCACCGAAGTGTGATGGCATGATCACACACCTCCATTCCCTGCGATCCTCGTGCGGTTTCAGGAAGAAAGATCTCCTAGTAGGTTGGTTTTCAGAGCTAAGAAACCACAATAGTAACAGGGCACCAGGGTATTTTCAAACCCTAGGAACTAGCATTATTTTGAAGGATGAAAAGAGAGCAAATACTAATGGTGCTGCTTAAGAAAATATAAATATGCTTAAAGGCTTCTTAGCCTAAACCACTGCTCAAAAATCCTTTAGAAAAACCATAAGGCACTTTCTCAAAGTGATCACAAAATCAGCCAACCAAAAAAACCCCAAAAACCCTCAGTCATCAAAATACGTTCCAAGAATATAAACATTGCAGAGCACGTGTCCAGCTGCACCTCCAGCCCGGGAAGGGACCTCCTGGGGGAGCGAGGGCTGCTGGTGCAGCTCAGCAGCGGGCAGAACATCCATCAGCTCCCAGCTGCTGACAGCCAGCCAAGCCGGGCTGCCGAACGCAGGGAGACAGGCCAGCAAATTAAAGCTTTATTCAACAGCGTGCGGTCAGGAGCAGTCGTACGTTTGCATGTTTTGGAACGACGCCGCAAATTACTGCAGTAGACAGAAGCCCACGGTAGGTCCCCAGCAATGGCAGGAGGGACAAATCTAAATATTGCCGCAAGAAGCTGGGTAGAAGTTCCCTAACTACTGAGGGCTTTTGTCATCCCAGACCCGAAGCTGGTGACCAAGATGAGCTGTGAGCTGAACGCTGACCTCGGAGAGGACTCCCCCCAGCGCTGCCCGCCCCGCGGCTCCTGTGGGCGTCCCGCTACAGGGCCAGGTCTCCCCCCCACGGCTGGACCCCAGCGGTTCTCCTGGGAGTCAACAGGACAGAGCCTATAACAAAAGCTTCAGTGAAAGCAAAGAATAAGAGAGGACAGAGCCTGACATCAGCCAAAGAGCAATTAAAGAGGAGCTCAAACCACAACACGGTGCTGCCAGCGCAGTGAAGCAGACAGGCAGGTTTTAAGGTACATCAGCTCGCCGCGGGGGAGAGCTGATGGGAAGAGCCAGCTCCCAACAACAGTGAGACTGGAGAGCTGCACAGGGCTCTGGCACGCCAAGTTACCAGCCGAGGGCTGCGTAACACCCGTCACGAGCATCCCAGTTAGTATGGCACCGGGCAGAGGCACTGATAAGGAACTTCCTTGCAACCACCAGTTTGTCGCTATGGTGTAAGCCAGTCCTGTGGGAAAGGAGAGTCCCCTCATCCCTACGATGCTCACAGTAAAAGCAAGAAAGAAACCTTTTGTTGGAGGGGACAGGGAGAGATGTTGAGGCACAACAGGGCCAGCTTTTATGCTGCTGAAAGCTTGCCGGGACAGGCTGGGCAGCTGGCAGCCAAGGGCAAGGGGATGTACCCACCCACCCCACGCTCTCAGGGGCTGCGGAAGGAGTGTGGTGCCCCCTGTTCCCACCTGCGCTGTGTGGGGAGCAGCTCCAGCCCATGATGCTGAAGCCCATCCACACGAAGGGCTCCACGGCCAATAGGTCCAGGGCTCTGCTCTTCTCCCAGAAGCGTCCCTGGCCATCCTGAGTTCCCCGCTGCTGACCGATGTGGCTATCGCTGCCTTTGTCTCACCAGCTTTTTTTATCGTGAAGACAGAGCTTGTATGCTCTGCGTCGCCCGCACGTGCACCTTCCTTCTCCTTCAGAGTATTTGCTTTTCTTCTGTTTACAGAGCATAAACAAACGCAAAAGATTTTCCCCACCATATGCACCACAGCTTACCTCGCATGCTCCGTCTCCATTCAGATGCTTTCCCAAAAGCAGACAATTGGGCGGTTTGCCCAAAGACACAACAATGCTGAAAGATTTGCTCTTAGAATACAAAAGCCTGCCCAGTCCAGTGGCTTCTGCCCAGGAAAAGCCCTTTATCAAAGCTTTAAGCTCCTTATACTGCCATCAGGCTACCCGAGGAGCCAGCCCAATGTGAGCACAAGTATTCCCAGGAATATGAAAGCCCTGAAAAGTCTCAGGATTATAGTTTTATTTGCAAATTCCAAGTGGCCGAGACTGCCAAGTCCGTCCCGGACAGCAACACAGAACAGCAGATGCAAGTGCTGGAGCTGTGTCTCTGCCCGTGCCTTTATTGCCAGGACACATGTTGGACTGATGCACCGGCCACTCCTGCTCAGAGCAGATCTTTTGGGCTATTTTGGGGTCCCAATTCTCCAGCATACTTTGACTTTGCTCTAGGATCAGATTTATGGGATGCCAGAAGCCCACTCTAGAGGGAAAACTGCCTTACCCCATCATATCCTGGCCACACCACATGGATCCACTCCATGCAAGGAGCTGGATGACTATGAAGGGTCACAGATGCTGGAGGGCAAGGAGTGGCACTGTGCCACCCAAAGCACCCCATCTCCACACAGCTCAGAAAAGCTGGGAGACATCCCCCCCAAAGCTGCTTCCAAGCCACAGCATCCCAACACAAGCTCTTGGCCATCTGCACAGCGCCCTGGCACCAGCCCACAGCCCAGGGCTTAAAAATGCCAGGAGAGCACAAACCTGCAACGTACCTGGCAAGCAGAGCAAGGCTGGCTCGAGGTGATAAATCATTTCCTGACCCCTGCACGCTATCGGCTCGGAGCCTGCCACATGAGATCTGATTAGCCTCATCTCCCACATGAAACGTCGTTAGCTGGCAGGAAGGTATCCAGCCCTCCTCAAAAACCCAGACGCTGTGACAAATGACTTCCTGCAGGAATGAACCCTGCCTAGCAACTCCATGCTGCAGAAAGCAGCATTGCCTTTTATTTGATCTCCATTTGTTGCTCTAATTTCATTGCGTGAACTCCTTGTCCTGATGTTCTGAAGAAGGGGCTAATCAATTTTCCCCTCTCTGAGTCCTTCATGAAATGAATAATTCAGGGAAGTCACCTCTAATGCTTCACCGCGGAGTACATCTCTTCCCAGAATATGCATTCCCGCTGCAGGGAAGCCCTTTGTCCACCTCCGCTGGGCAAGGGAGAGGTCTGGAGGCACCAGGAACAGTCTCAGATACGGTACGTCAAATAAGGCGGACAGATGGAGAGTTAACAGAGCCAGAAGAAGGATCAAGCAAGATTCATCTAAAAATCAAACCCAGGGAGGAGTTAAAACCTCCCCAGAGAGCTGACAGAGCCATGATTTAGCAGATGGTTCTAATATCGTGAAGCTTGACGATTATTTCGAGCGTATCTCCGTGCGTAGCTGCTCCCTTAAAACCTACGGAAATTCTCATTTCGATATCGTTTCTATTTCCCAAATAGCAAGATATTCAGGAAACAACTTGGAATTTGGATTATCAAAACTGGAAAAAACAAAATAGCAACACAAAAAAATTAATATTTTTAAAGGAGCTTTGTGTTGCTCCACCTACGCTGGGCAAAGCCACGGGGTCAGATGCATTAGCCTGGCTTTGCCCCGATGATGTACTGATGTACCACAGCCAGCAGTCGCCCACAGTTTTCCATTCCCATGTTAAAAAAATAAGACCCGCTACATCAAACAAAGTCAGTGAAGCATGGTAATCATAAAATAAGGGGAAAGAAGGTTTCCAGGAGGGGAAGTCCTAAATATCTGACAGCGCTTTACAGCTTTTAATCACTTACAGCACACAGAGAGAAGCTGAGCTAAAATTTGCTCTCTTTGGATTTAATCCCCAGCTTTGGTTAAAAGCTTTCAGGAGTTCTTACAACACGACAAGTATCTTCAGCTCCCCATCAGATTTCAGCGGTTTTCCCGTTGTCAGCTCCAGAGACACAGTCAAAACTACCGTGCTCTGGGATTTTGGGGCTGCAATTCTCCTCTACAGAAACTCACTGGGGAACAGCTCCGGGGATTGGGTTGGGGGTGGGTTATGATGAGTCCAGGCTGACGCGCAGGTTCTGCGTGTGTTAGTTTGCTCATCGGACCCAAGGACGAAACAAGAGACACAAAAACCTTCACAGAAAAGGAAAGAAGAGCAGTTTTCTTAAGGAAGGGGGGGGGAAAAGAAAGAGAGCAAGCCAGACAGCAGGCTGCTTCTCTTCTGCGAGGTCTCACCAGCCTTATTTCTCTGGGAGACTGTGATTGCCTGAAGAGCTACACAGATTTTCAATCCAAGACAGCGATTCTTACGCAGACCAGTTAATTCTACACTAATGGTACAAAGAAACCTTCATTACAGGTTTGAAGAGGCCCAGCCTTGTAAATTAGTACTGAGAAAGCTGTCATTCGGTGCCAGGAAGATGAAACTGCATTTCCTGGTATTCCTGAAGTAAAAGCAACGGTATGTGAGGTTTATTTTTTAAAGCTATACAATCTTCCAGCCATTATAAAAACAATTGGCACTGTCCATTCAGCTCTCCTGCAGAACCTGTTCGCAATTCCCAAAGCAGGGACCATGTAAGACCGCAGGCAGGACTTCCCTGTTGTTACTCATCCCAGGCTGGGTTCCGGGAAGGGATGGAGCACAGACACAAACACGCACAGGACCAGGGTCTGCCACGGACTCCACAAGCCGTCCCCAGTCGAGCAGCCCCTTGGCCGATGCCGTTTCCCCTTTTCGCAGGGAGATGATGCTCCCGCTCCTCCAGCCCTCCCCAGCACCATGGGAAAGGCTGAGCCTTCCAGCAGAGGAGCTCAGCGACAGCGATTATGCGCCTGAAGAGCAGGAATCCTCTCTTTTGTGCAAATCCACGTTAGGGAAAGGACAGACTGAAACATCCTCATTTATTTAGGTTCCTCATCTGCTCATACACCCAGTACCGGCTCTGGGGTTTTTGCTCCCGTCTCCCATTTACTCTACAGAGAGAGTTCCCGGTTCTCCAAAAACCACAAACCCCTTGCTCTTCTACTTGCTTGCTCTTTGCAAGGGGATGAAGGGCAACATTCACTTTTGAACAAGGCTGTGCCTGGAGAGATCCAGGATCCTGCAGGAAGAGCCCCTCTCGGAGCAGTCTCCCAAATCCTGTGATGCCGACCGGCCGGCAGCGCCCGCTGCTCTGCACACCCCCGCCAGGGCTAGCAGCTATTTCCAGAGGCACAAAGACATTAATTTTACATTAGAGAGCCTCGTCCCGCCTCAGAGAAAAATGGCTCAGAATTTAAATACTTCATCAGCATTTCTCCCGTACCAAGCTGTAACAGAGATTCACTTTCAGACTGAATAATTCAGCCCCGTGCACGCTCCCGGCTGGCACAACGCACGGAGCAGCAGCCGGGGCTCTGCCAGCAGTGCCGGCAGAACCAGCAGTAGCTGGGTGAGCCCCACCGAGCCCCCCCGAGTCCCCCCAGCCCCGGCTGCATGGCCAGAGACCGCGGCGGCTCGGGGAGGAGGCGCTTCTCAGCAGCAGCATCAGGCAGCAGAGCCCAGCTCACACTGGGCTCTGGCGCGGGCAGCAGGACTCGCTGCAACCTCCAGAGCCAGACAAGAGCCTGGGCTGTGCTGGCCCGGCTTTACTCCATTCCCAGTTCCTCCAGGAATTACAAGTTTGAGCTCTCCCCAGGAATGCTCCTGTGTTACTGATGCCCCAGGATGTGGAGGAAAATGCATTCAGGAGCTGAGGGATTTTGTGGGCAGGATCTGTGCTGCTCCTCACACCACCTTGAGGGGTGCTTTGGAAGGTTCCTGCTAACGCCGTCATCTTCTCCTCCCCTCTTCCCCTCCATCAGTTCATGGATGACTGAGCCTTCCAGCTTGTGCTGTCTCCACGTTCTAGCGCCTTCACCAGCATCTCCCACCCATGGCTCAGCAAGGCAGTACCCGCCTGATTCCCGAGACCAGGCTGGCTTGGATGCAGCCGCCCAGTCCTTCCCCACCTCCGGCAGACCAGACTCTCTGCTGCCCATGGCCCTGGCCACACCACCTCCACACTGCCACAGCGCGGGCAGGACGCCCCAGAGAGCTCGCCACACGTCCAAGGCAGCAGCACAACTACCCCCATGCCTCCCACGTACCCGGCGCTCACTGCGTGGCTATCGGTTACCAGTGCCTTTTCCTCGGAAGCCAATTATGACTTGGCTGCTCTTTGAGCTCCTCTGCTTTCTTGTGGCGCTTCTCATGCCCAAGGGCCAGATGAACTCAGCACATCCCAACGCGAGGGCAGCGCCCACCCTGCGAACTCGGGAGGGAGAGGATGTGGTGGGCAAAGCAGGAGTTTCAAAGCACGCTCAGCTGTCCGTGCTCCCCTCTCCGCAGCTCGGACCCCCAACAAGATCCCCCGACGGTCGCAGCAATTCCGTTGTTCCCCCAGGGAATTGCACGTGCGCCTCCGGAGCAGCTGACTTTTCTGTGGGCTCCCATTCCGCCCCCTGGAAGGTACTTGCAGTCCAGATCCCCCCCCAACACACACCTGTAGAGCAGAAGCCTTTCGCTCCATTTAGCGCAAGTGATGCTTCTGGGCACTCATTTCCCCACGTAATTTAAGGACTGAAGAAAATACAAAGAATAATAAAATACAAAGAAGGGACAGCCTTGGAGAACTGTAAAAGGAAGCCTGGCTGCTCCCTTCACACCTGGAGGGCAGAGAGACCCTATAGGAGATGTNTCCCAGGGCTGCCCATGGAGCACGGGAGCCAGCGATCCCAAGCCAGCGACAGAGGAACAGCACTGTTCAACGCCAAGCCGCAGCGCTCAGGTGCTACAGCTGGGGGCTACGATTGGCATTTGTTGCTTCTCGGGGTAAGACCTTGTCAAAAAAAAAAATCCAGTGAATCCAGCACCTGCAGTGTCCAACCCTCAGCAGCAGCAGCGTTGAACAGGCGGAAGGCTAACTCTGCTGCTCACTTCCAACAGAGATATCTTTAATATTCTCTTCTTTTTTTTTTAAGGGGTTAAATATTTTGAGCCCAGACATGCACTTTCAGAAGGATTTGAGTACATATGAACAAAACATTCCAAAAAAGTCTGCAGCTTTTATATGAAATACCAGTAGTGAATTGACAACATCCTCTGCATAACAATGAATGTATGGAAGCCAGGAGGGATGAGGAACATCAATCATCCGCGGCAATATAATAGGTGTGGGTGGGGAAGGGGACGATGACAGCATTAGAGCTCGGATCAGGGCGGGAGGACGAAAAAAACCACCAACAACAAAACTTCATTCTCCCACCACATGTGCCAGAGAAACACCTAAAGCCACATGGAGGCTGCAAGGGACAGGGGCTGCTCCGGCAAGCAGCGTGGGGAACGCTGCTGGCCTGGCTTTTGCAGCTCACGCTGGCACAGGGTTCACCGGACATGGCTCCTCCACCCAGGACATGGCCAAAGTCCAGCTCCTGCTTCCCCTCCGAATCGCTTGGGCCAAAAACACTGCCTGGGAGCCGCCGAGCAGAGCACCCCAGCATCCAGAGACACCCCGTGGGAACTGCTCCTTTCCGGCCCCTTCCACATGCCTGTCCCCCGACCGTGCAGGCAGGGACGGTCACGCAGGTACACGGCCAAGTCCCACCACAAAGCACGCTATTAAAAGACCAAGAAAAGCCCCCAGCAGAAGGGCTCACCTGCGGGAACCTTTACAGCCAGGCAGTTTGCAGCGAGCGGAGCTGCACACCCCAGCGCTTGGAACGGGGGCGGCCACACAGAGCACGCGGCGCGTGGGCACCACGCCGCACCGCTCGCCCGCCCTCCAAACCCAGCCGCCTCCCGGGACCAACAGAGAAGTTCAAAGCCCTGAGAACGAAGCCGCCAATATGTTTCCCGGCACGAAGCGCGCAGGAATCGCAGACACCTTTCTTCTCGGCTCCGCCTCCCTGCGCCAGGTGCTGCTGCAGAGACCCACGCACAGAGCCAGGGGGAACCGCACCAGCCGCGAACCTGCCCACGCGCCGGCCCCGACAGAAGCCCTGAATGAACGGGAGGGAAACGTGCCATTCTCTAATCCTTAATTATAACCAGGTGACACGCTGCAGAAACACTTAACAGGTAATTTTTCAAGATGGAATTTGTTTTCTTTCCGTGTTAACTTCCCCCTCTAACCCGTTTCTTAAAAGCCCAAATTGCGAGCCTCATGATGTTGCACGCAGAGGACTTTGTCACGGCCTCGGGCAGCAAGAAGGATGGTGCTGGGCTGGAGCGGGTCAGCCCAAGCTCCGGGACCACGAAGCCTTTCCTGTGACAGTCAAGGCAAATGGGGATGCTGACATTCCAGCAGCTCCCCTGGAAGTCACAGGCATCACAGGAAGAGCACCCAGATGCTGGCCGAGAGAGGTTTCTCGAGGTGCAGGACGGATGGACAAACTCAGTTTCTACCTTAGACAAAACAGACAGGCAGCGTCGAGCAAACTGCTGCAGCCCCCTCTGAGCCTGATCCCTTTGCAAAGGAACGGGGTCTGGGTCCCCAGGGACATCCCTGGAGACACCCCGGTGCCTTGAGGCCAGCTCTGCTCACAAACACCCACACAACAGCTCCAGGACCTGTCCCAGCCCCGCAACGACACCTTCAGCATCTCCACCAGCGGGAGATGAAAAATAAGTACTCTGTCATTAATCAAGGCCCCGAGGGACCAGATTAAACAGTCTTGGCAATTAGTTCTGGATTTTTTACGAAGGCGCTGGAAGAGAGTGGAAAGCTGCGGCAGTCCCGGGAGGATGAACGCCGAGTCCTCTTAAAACCCTGCCTCGCCTGCACCAGTTACACAACTCGCCGCTCGGTCCTCGCGCTCGCCGTTGTGGTATGTTAAATTACAGATGGTCTCAATTAAAAGTGCATAGATGGAAAGGAGGCTTGGAAAAAAGAAAAAAAAAAAAAAAAAGACACGCACATGACAAGAAAGAGAAGATCATTAAAAACTTGGCAGCCTACTTTAACTCCGGTGACCTGGTAATTTAATATTGTAATTGAAGCTCCAGGTCAGCCTCTTGAGAGGAGGTAGAAATATGGAAAGGTATCCCTGCAGGATCAGTCCTGCCCAGAGAACAAGTCAAAAATTAAGAAGGAGGCAGTCCCAGGTCCAGATAACCCACCATCATCCCAGTTACTATACTTGCATCTCAGAGCCCTAGAAGATGGCTGCTAGCTTGCTTTGAAAACACGTTTCTGTCTGTAACAGCGTATTAATCCTATTTGAGGGAGATAAAGACCCAGTCCCCAAAGTGCTAATATAACTCAGTTAAAGCTGAATTTTGTCACTTATCCCCAAGACAGAGAGGGGAACTTCACTCCCATTTTCTTCCTCCCATTCCCCCTTAAATTTTAATATTCTGAACATTGTCTTACTTCCAAAACTGGAGACCAAGGTAATTATTAAGTAGCAATGCCCAGGTAACACCACCTTCACCTCCAAATAAGCCAGGAGGCTTCAGGGACACCCGGCTGATGAAGGATCTTTCAGCATTGGAACAGTTCATGGTGCACGCAGCATCCCCTGCAGTACCACCCAGCCGCCTCCCCGAGCTTGTCGCACCTTGTCCCCAGTTCCAGCTATCCCTGAAGCCTGGTGCCCACCCAGCTCTCCCGGCGCCGGTGTTGCCCGGCACAGCCGGCGGCAGATCCCACACTGCTCCCTCCACCCACCCGAAGCACCGGCGCAACCTTTGCGGCATCAAGTGAAAAAGTCACTCCAACCTCCATATCCACCACTGACCGCCCTCTGCTGCCACCATCATCCCAGGTCAGTCGGACGGTTCTTTTAAATTCTCTGCATTTGACCGCGATGTTGGGTTTTGTCTCTCTGCCCCACCAGTGTTTCAAGGCGCTCACCCCAGCAGCAGCTCACCAGCATCAGACAAGCCTTTGTCTGACATAACCAGGGCAACCTCCAGTGATGCTTTCACAGATGGGGTTCAAAGCTAATGACAGTTTCTCAAAAGATGTCTTTCAAACGCTACAGACCCAGGATTAGCCTGCTGGGAGCATCAGGGTGGCACAGACCCTGCGGAAAGGATCAGGAGACTCCCACAGCTGCTGGAGGAAGACGTGGGCTGGTTTCTTTAAGTTCCCTTCATCAACCTTAGCGGGATCTGCAGGGGCAGCTGCTACTCAAAGTCCCACCAAGGCAGCAGGATCTGCACAGACGCATTTCAGGATCATTATAGTTTCATCTGCCTAAAAGAGCTGGTGGCACGTAAGCCTTGGTGGGTCACCAGAAGCCATGGGCGAGCAACCCATGGTGGGTCCAGCCTAGGAAGAAGGACACCTTGCTAAGGCAAGTGGATTAGGGGTCTTTTCCACAAATAGCAAGCATTAAACCTGTGTCCTGTATAAATCATGGATTTGCCTTCATTCGGAGCATCTCAGGGGGATAGGATCAGGTGTCGCCCCATGCCTGTAGCCTGTAACCATCCTCTCTCACTGGTGTCCCCACCACACCAACTGCCCCAAGGCACTGCGGTGTCTCAGGTGCAGGTGCGCTCCAAACAGGCTGTTGTCTTCCTCCTGAACCAGGAGCACATTGAAACCCATAGATGGAAGTCAAAGCAGAGCGAGAATTTCACTGTGCTCGTCAGCCTCTGGCCAAGAAGCTTCATAATTCTGATATCAAAATTAATTTTCCATGGAACTGGAGATCCAGAGACAGACTGAGCTGCTTTCCGTTCCTGTAGACTACAGCAAAAGGAATTTATGCTGAGCACACTTTTAAGATAAAGCACTCATTTCCTTTAGATAGCCTATTTAGGGCACAGAACTGAGCCCATACACGGGTGAGAAATTTCTCAAGCACCTTTGGCCAGAAGTGTCATTTCTTCTTTCCCCGTTCCCCTCCAGGAGAACTCATGAGTACTTGTGTTACCTTCGGAAACTCATAACCAGGTGAGTCAAGGGCTGGAGTTCAGAAATGAACTTAGAAATGTGAAGAATTTAAGGTCTTTGACCAAGGCAACATCAAGAATAGACCACGAACACCAAGCTACTGCACAGCAGTTATATACCCTAAAAAGACAGTACGATCTGTAATCTTGCTCCCCTCTGTCCCTGTGTATTTCTAAAAGCCAGACTTTAAATAAACCAGACTAATCCAAATTTGGGGAGATTCGTAAAGTAAATCTGCTCAGAACAAGAGAAGGGTGTGGGGGTTTATTTCTCACCTCATTTAAGGTGCTAATTTTCTATGCATTAACCACCACCTCGCACCCAGACCCGACACACCGTCAGGGCTCACTCCACCAGCCAGGATCGCCGCCTGTGCACCCACGGACCCATCACACCACCTGACCCACGGCCCCGGCACCCCCTCTGCAGCGGAGACTTGCCCCGGGTGGGATGGGGTTTACATCCGCACTAGCCTTAACCATAGCGTGGCCGTAACGTACCGGTACTGCCGTGCTGGCAAGCTCCGGCACTGGCTGCCTAACCCCGCGGTTTTGGTAACTCTGGGGTGAGACACCAGCTGACCCCCGTGACTCACGCTGAAGTTGCTTTTCAGGAAGTGCAGAAAAAAAATCATAAAATTGTTATTACTACAGCAGCAACAACTTTTTTTTTTTTTTTTTTTTTTTTGGCCGATATGAAGAGTAATGACTTCCCTGCTGCTGCCTCTGGCTTATTTTGAGCACGCTGCATCTTGGGAGTTTGTGTTCTCTGCACACAAAGTGACATTGGAAGGGTTTCTTGAACCCCCAGAAATGGTAACAGATCAATTTCAGTACAACCAAAAGCCGGGGTCCTCGGAAGGTGAAACTTCCTACGTAGGATTTATTAAGTGGTGCAATCGTGTCGCACGATTGTGCCACAGTCCTGCATTTCCTACAGCTAAATGCTAACCGTTTCTCTGCTCCGCTGCCTCACCACCAGCAAAGCGTCTCCCCAAATAGCACCAGCCCGTCGCAGAGGGCAGGAACCCAAGGCACAAATTTGCCCTGACAGCACCGTTAAACCAGGCACAAACAGCTCCTGGCATTAACGAACCTCCCATGCTCGCCACCTATCAAGAAGCTAACGGGAGCGTTCGAGACGATCTCGAGACACTTCCCAGTTTCTCTCCAGCCTTTCTCTTCCGCAGACTGGTGCACGCCACGTCCTGCCCCAGCTCCACAAGCCACCAGCATGCTGCTGGTCACCCGCGCCTCCAGCCAGAGGGCCAGACCACAGCACAAGCGTCTCCGGCAGCACTTCCACTTCTGCCTCATCAACACGCAGGTCTCCCCACCAACTCAGCCAGACAAACATCAGCCGGCACGTTTTGGAGCTTGCAAGCCCATGAGACAGCCACAGCACCTGCCAGATGGCAGGAGATGAAGCTCCATCCCAGCTCCTGTGCGATGGGAAGCCAGAAACCGTTCCTATGAGCACGGTCTGCTCCCCCAGCATGGCCAGAGGTGGCCAGGCAGGGTCCCAGAGTCCCGCCCCGGGGGATGTGGGATCATGCTGCTCTTCCCCCGGTGCCCCAGCCAGAGGAGAGCAGCCAACTGGACTTTTATCTTGTTATTTCAACCACTTCCTCCTGCAATGCACCAGCCGAGAGAGAGCAGGCTCATCTTCAACAGCTCTGAAGCAGAGCAGGGGTTTCCTTTAGTTTTTGGCTCCGGCAGGCTCACCCGTCAGAGGAGCGGGTGGCCCAAACCTCTGCAGCTGATGGCAAAGAGGGGGTTCAGAGGAGGGGGCCGGGGGGGAGCTGAAGTCGGGGCATGGCAGCACACACTAACCTGCGCCGCCGAGCCACCAGCAGCGTTATCGAGGCAGCAGCTCCATCTGCACCGGCCGCTGCTGACTCACATTTCCCCCACGCTCCACCTTGTCATCCCCCCTCCATGCTCCGCACCTTCCCACGCCACCACCAAAGCACCAGCACCCGGCCGGGGAGGGGGGTCCGAGGGGCTGAGCTGGGAGCTTGGCACCCGGCAGATGCCCTCCAGGAGCAACAGGCTCATCAAGAAGTTGTTCCACATTCATCAAGTCTATTTTAAAATAGGGAAGAAAAATAAAATAAAAAATAAAGCGTTATTTCTTCCTCACTGTCTCTCTGCTTTAAAAACTGCATCGAATGCCCCAGGAAGGTGCAGGCAGGAGCCGGGCATCGATGGATAGCAGGGATGCTCTCCATCAGGACCTCCCCAAACGGCCACCAACAGCTACTTCCTCCCCTCCCACCACCACCGTGTCTTCAAACGGGCAAATAAATGCCCATTATCCCGTCTGGGCAGCTCCAGGAGATACTTGGTCCCCAGTAAGAAAGCAGCAGCCATGGCTATGAGGGGAGGAACTGGGGGCAGCCCCCCCCCCGGGGGCACTCGCAGGCAGCTGCCCCTCTCGGGAGGGGGCTCGGCGCAGAGGTGACGCTCGCCACGGTGACGGTGGGGGTGTCCCCGTCGAGGCATCTCTCGGCAGAGGCACCAGACTGAAGCAAGGTCGCAGATGGCCAACCCAAATCTGGAGGACGCGTGCCCCCGCCATAAAGTCAGCAGCCGGGTTTTCGGCTGGCAAAGGAGAGACAGCACCGAGGCGCCGTGTCGCCCCAGTCGCTGATCAATTAGTCACCGCCTTATTAAGGCTAACGAGCAGGCTAGCCCATAGACAGTCCACCTTCGGCAAGCGAGCGAAAGCCACACGGTGCACCGAGAGGACACAGCAAGGGAAGAGCGAAACCCCAGCTCTGCAGCCCCATTTCACTTTCGCTTGCCGTCAGGCCTCAGCCGCTCGCCCCAGCGGAGACTGCTAATTTGATGAGCTTAATTCTCTAAGGCCGTTTTCAGTCCCCTCTCTTGCGCTGCAGCGGGGGAGGCAGAGAAAGCAAACCCTGCGATGAACGCCGGGCCAGGGGGCGGAGGGGGAGCCCCTGCCCAGGTTCCCCCAGGCACAGCCACGTCCTGCAGGTCCACACAGCACGTGGCCACCTGGGTGCTCGAGATGGCACCTGATTTCCGCTCCTCTGGCATTCTCCATGGGGGAAGTGGGGTCAGACCTGCATCCCAGCCCCCCCCCCCGCTCCCACCCACCATCATCCCTCGGCTCCATCCATGGGGCGTCTCTCCTGGCAGCGAAGCCCCGAGGCCAGTCCATGGGTCAGGTTATAATTAAGAAATGCAGCAGCAGAGCCCCAGCCAGGGTCTCCAGCAGCAGTCGAGGGCTCTCTCCACACACCAGGAGGTTGCGTGCCTCACCGGTCTGTGCTGGCAGTGTCTGTCAGTCTGGAGACAGGATTTGTCCTGAGCCACGCGTCAAGTCTGTGGCCAAGCAAGGGACGGAGCTCGGCTGTCCTGGCGCTGCAGCAGCCTGACCACGGGCGCCCTACGAGCCTGCGGAGAGCAGAGGCACGCTCGCTGCCCACAGCCTGCTGGGGAATCGTTCACGGAAAGCTCTTTAGGAACAAGTTGTTCTTATTTTCCAAATCCTGTTCAAACCAATGGCTGTTTTCAAACCTGCCCCCCAGGTCAGAGAATCATAGAAATGGTTTGGGTTGGAAGGGACCTTAAAGACCACCTCGCTCCAACCCCCTGCCCTGGGCAGGGACACCTCCCACTAGACCTGGCTGCCCAAAGCTCCATCCAACCCGACCTTGAACACCTCCAGGGATGGGGCAGCCACAGCTTCCCTGGGCAACCTGTTCCAGTGCCTCACCACCCTCAGAGTAAAGAATTTCTTTCTAATATCCAGCCTAAATCTAGCCTCTTTCAGTTTAAAACCACTACGCCTGTATGGTTAGGGGTACCTACCCCAGCAGATGGCCACCAGCCAGCGCCCCGGCAGACACAAAGGATTGCTGCTGAACCTCAGGCTCTTCCAAAGCAGCGAGCACCTCCGACTTCATGTAACGGGGATGCAAATTGGATGTTAACAAGCAAGGACAACCCAGGGTACAAGACATCATGGACAAGGCTCCCATGAAATGGCTCTGCCTGTGCCAAACCCTCTGGAGCTGCAGCCTGCCACGTGGTGGGACAGCATCCCTGGTACGGTGAGTCACGGGCAGGCTGTTTGCAGGGGCGACATGCCATTTTTGGAAACACGTTGCCTGCAGCAGGTGCTCCGTTAACCCCACTACACAGGGCTGACCCTTCAGCACACGTGCCAAGCTGCCGGGGAAGAGGAGCGAGAGAAGGAACCCCAGCTATTAGCAGCCCCCTTGAAGAGCCCTTCCCAGCCACACCAACTTTGAGCCCCATTTCGTATTGAGAAGTGAAAAAAACTCCCCCAGGGTTTGTCCTGGGACAGCTGATTTCCTAGGAAAGCCTCAGAGCACTGCTGACATTAAACCCTTTCCTCCCACCAGCAGGCAAAAGGAAAGCTGGTGAGGAGGGCAGGCAAAAAAACCAAACAAAAACCAACCACAAAAAAACCCTAATAATTTGGAAAACTTCCAATCAAGGAAAAAGCCATTTATCAAACGCAGACCTTTTCACACAAGAGGCAACAGCAGCGCCAGGGGCCAAGGGCAGCCAGGACAGAGCCAAAGTCCAGGAGACAGACGGACGCCCAGGAAGGTCCCTGTAACGGGGAGGCTGAGCTCGATGGAGCAGGAGCTCTCAGAGGGACCCACCAGTACCAGGGAGCCTCTAGACAAGTCTCACCACAAAGAACACAGTGATTTGCCCAGCTTTGCCATAAATCATGCACAGACAGAGCTGCAAAATCCCACTTTTGCTCCAGCAACTACCTCACCCTCTCCACTGTCAAGACCTCTCCAAAAAGCAGCCCCTGCCCAGGGACCAGCACCAAGGGCGGCGCAGAGCAGAGACTGAGGGACGGAGCACCCTGGCAGCGATGGCCGGAGCATCCATAACCCACTCTCCACCTTATCACAAGCTTGCTCAGTCCCAAACTCCACGGGGGAATTTTGGGAGGTCTCTCAGGCTTCCTGCTCCGTGTGCTGCTGATGGAGACGTGCTGATAAGAAATCCAGCCACTTCCTCTGCAGAAAAAACAAAACACTTCTAGTGAACAGAGGGTGAGAGCACAGCAGCTCCAGCAGCACACGGTGCTGGGGGCAGAAAGTCTTTTGCCTCCCCCGGGAGGACGCTCAGCCTTGACTCCTGCCTAAGGCTTTGGTTCTCCTTGGTACCTCTTGTGCTCGTCCTGCCAGCGAGGCAGACTCCGGCTGAGCTGGGGTAGCAGGGATTGGCACGGCAGGATGGAGTTAACGCCAATGGCAGGTTTAGCCAGGGCACCAGGATTTCCAGCATTGGACCCTGTGGGGGCTTTGGGACCACCTGGCAGCGCTAAGGCAGAGTGGCACATGGGGCACCCATCCAAGTCTCGCCCGAGGGAGGATGCTGGCCAGGGTGCAGAGCGCTCTCCCAGGCTCGGCTCGGCTGCAGCCAGGAGATGAATGCTCACTTCTCCGGAGAGGCTTGCCAGCCGCGCCGCAAACAGCAAAACCCCTCTGTGCTGACCCTCGCAAGACAAGGCGCTACCACACTCCAGCCCCCACATGCCACAGCTACGCTGCTGCAGGAAAAGATGTAGATTACACCGTTTTTTGTTGGGTTTTCTTCCCTTGAAAACAGGCCATTATCTCATGACAGTTTGGAGCACTGTATGTTATTACACAGCAACATTACTGCCTTTAAGACATTCAAAGGGCTGCAGCTGGCAAGATCTCTAGTGTACTTGGCACTCCTTTTGATGCTATACAGATAAGATATTAAAATAACATTTCCAACATGTAGATTTACTGTGTCTTCTCGCTCCTCTCTCTCCAGCCAAAGCCGTTCAGAACAAGATTTTTATTGATGCTTCAAGACAGGCGGTGCAAAGGCTGGAGGAGTCACCTTGCTACGGGAGGGAGCGGGGCAGCTCTGTCCTGAGGATCCATCTGTCCCTGCCCTGGGATTCCAGAGGGAAGGTCTTGGATTTGACACTGGGTAGGATGGAATGGGAAACTTGTTAGCCCTGATGGCTGGGGAGAGCCGACAGCGGAGAGGGGCACCAGCACTCGACTAAGGTCAGCAGAGACAGCGTGAATCGGACACTACCTGCAATATCACATTAAGGAAAGCATCTTAAAAACATGTTGCAGGGGAGGGAGAAATCAGACCTGCTTAGTTGTTGTGGGTTTTGTTTGTTGTTTTTTGTTGGTTTTTTTTTAAAAAGCAATTACTGTTTAGGTGACTTGCTTTAGCTCAAAGTGGTCGGTATGCTTGGCTTCTGCTTCACTAACAAAACTTCATCAAGCCATGAATTAAATTTACTCTTCTTGGGTAACGGTCCTGTACAATTACATGCCACTGTGCTCAATTAAAACATTATCTAGACTGCCAGCTTTTAGAGGAGGAGAAGAGAAAAAGGGAAGAGTCGTTTTATTTACATTGAGCTCTGCAAAGAGCTTTCTTGGCTCACTTTCCACATCCACGTCCCTGCCGGCCAATATGACTTTATTAATGTTTACGATACGGCCTACTTTTTAATGCGACTCTGTCCCAGTGAAAGAATCCATTTGCATTTTTAATGAAATTTGGATAAGCAATTTAGCCTATCCCCCAGCACACTGGCCTCCATAACCCTCCCACAAAGGCTATGTACCGTCAGCCCCTCTAAGCAGACTGCCATGGCTTGTCTTCTGGAAGTTCAGGTGTTTCACAGGGCCACCTCTTCGCTGTGGAGTTTCACTTTATACAGAGTTTGCGCTGCCACAGCTGGCACAGCATCTGCACCATCCTCACCGCAATAAACGCGGGCTACCATCAGCTAGCCCAAAGGCAGCTTTACATTCAGTTTATTTTAATAAAGCAATGAAGGCAAAAAAGCTATACATAAGATACTAAACAGAACAATAAAAATCTTTAAGCTCACCTGAAATTTCTGCCAGCTGTTATGAAATGAAATAGAGCAAATTTCAGAAATACCAGGCTGAATTTTGCTTGTCTACCCCCAGCAAGCCTCTCCAGTTCACACTGGCCTCTTCCCCTGTTATCCCTGTGCTACACAGGATAAAGAGAGATAAACCTCTCTGCTGAGCCGTGAGAAGTCGTCTGTGGAGCTAGGGGGAGAACGAACAGAAGATTCTAGTAAGTCACTCAAAATGTGCCATACAGCTCACACGGCGAGCAGCAGCGCCCAGCCTGTGTGCCCGCCTTTGGCAGCCTGGCAGACGCACGCCGGCTCCTCCACCACGCTCAGCCAGCATTTCCACGGCCGCACGCTGAGATCTTCCGTTTGATTTTTTGGACTAAACCCCCAATCTTCAGCAGAAGAGATGCTCACCCTTTACCTGTGACATGCTTCGTAGGGCCAGGCTGTCTCACCAGGCAGGAAAATGAGCTGCAGCAGCTGGATCAAAAATCCCACCCCACCTCCAGGCAATGTTCCCTTGAGCCACCTGAAGTTTCCCCTTCTCCCCTTGCAGGACAGTACGGTGCAGCATCACCTCCACCAAGCCACCTCAGACATCCCTCAACGCCTCCCAGCACCTGCAGAGCCCAGGGAAAGTCACAGAAACGTCCCCAAAACTGCTTTGTACAGCAGCCTCTTGCATACCCTTGCACAAAGAACAGTGTTCCCGTGAGCTTAAAGGCAGCCCAGAATCGTTGGTGCTGAATGAGGAAGCACATACATGGAACCTCGACACTGGTCAGGCTTGGAGCTGGTGGACAGGGACGGATTTTGGGGTGGTCAAGCGGGGGAAGCTGCTGCACATGGCCCCGTGGCGAGGGATGCTCCCCACAGCGAGGGATGCTTTCGCACCGTGCCGCCTGCGAAGCTCCCTGAAAAGCCACTCTAACGTTATTGCAAACACATACTTGCGTCTGTTTGAAGAGTTTGGGGTGAGAAAAACCCTAAAAAGAGACGAGGAAACCCCTAAAAGAGTTTTTTCCAACCTCTTTCCAACCAGATCTTGCTTCAAATCTGCCCCCCCCCCCATCCTTCACACTACCTTTCAGTCTCCCCCTCGCACCTGCACAATGCCACCATGCTGGACTGTCCCGAGGGTCCTCACCAGCCCACCCTGCTCTCCAGCACCCCGCAGGGCCAGGCTGGAGGAGCACCAACAGCCCCAGCTGCTCCTGGCCCCTGCCCTGCCGTGTCAACAGCATCGCAGATTCTCTGTTATCCGAGATTGGCAGCTGCTTGGGGGCGGCTTTCCATTTCTGAACGCACGGCACCCGCTCCTCAGCACATGATATTGTAATAAATATTTGGAAAGATTTGTTATTTTTTACATAAACAGTAACAACATATTGCAGAGGCTCAGTTAAAGAGCCTGTTCGCCGCTGCAAAGCTCTCCGGGAGTCCACAACCACTCCAACCCCACCAGCCCTGGGAGCGATCCGCTGTCACGGCACCCGGAGATGGAGAAGTGAGGGATGCCAGACACAGGACCCGCTCATCCCAAGCTACAGAGGTTCCTGGTTCTTCACGCTGGATCTCCCAGCTGTAAAGAGCCTCTCTGAAGCCCCCTCCGAAGTTTTGCCAGAGCACGGCGTGAGAGCACACCTCCCATCACCTCTCCCAGCTCCATTTTCCCAGCCTTCCCCTTGTCACGGGAGCCCTTTAATGTGGGAAACCTCAGGCTCGTCTCTCCGAGACAGCGCACACCTCCCAGCTGCTCCCATCTCTGAACACGGGGCAGCCCGTCAAATTTGTGAAAGACCCCAGGGACCCCCCGTATGCAGCTTTTCAAGCTACAGTAAATACGCTCCCTCCATAAAATACTGCGCACCACTTAGGCTTTTTATTTTGGGATTTATGGAGAGTGGAGCTACAGAAGAGGAAGCAGGTTCAGCCTAGGACAGCAAACTCGTTTGCCAGCCGCCCCCAGGGAAGCACTTCTCTGCCCTCCAGACTCCGGGATCACGAAACGCACACCCACAAAAAGGTGTTTCCCAAAAAAATTCATCTGTTTTAGTCCCTGCCAGGATTCTAATTCACTGCAAACATGGTCCTCAAATAGAGCCGATTTAGATGACCGAATCCCCTTTTTTATTGCATCTTTTTCTGTGTTCCACCATGGTTCCTCCTTTAGCAGCTCCAGGATGTTCCAGCCCTTCCATCATCACTGGGGCGCTGCTGCTCGGCCATGGCCCAACATGACACTTGCCTGCCTGCGTCAGCCCAATTCCAACTTCGGTGCCATTAATAATAATTACATTATAATTCTATTTCATTATAATATTATTTCGGACAGCAAAGGCTGAACCCGGCATATGCACATTGCTAATGGAATTATCTCTCCTTCTGCAGCCCTGAGTGCTCCTCTCTTGTGAGAGAAGCCCCGACGGCTCGACATGCTGCATCTCCACCTTCCCACGCCACGGGATGAGAGGCACCAGGCTCCAGATCCTTTGTCTTTGCTGAGCGAGCAGCTATTCCCAGCCGCATCGGCTCACTCCAGGCTCCTGACTTCAACCTGCAGACGAGTCCTCTCGTGCCACACTCCTGTCCGACGGGTGCCTCTCCGGCATGGTCCCCACGGCTGCGGTGCAGCCGAGCCAAGCAAGTGGCCAAGCTCACAGCACCGTGCCTGAAGCTCCGTAGCATTTATTGAACCAGCCACCAACCCCCCAGAAGACAGGCTACAGCTTTAGAGAGCTACAGGCTTACACAAACCCCCACCCCAGCAGTTCCCAAAAGGAAAAAGCAGGCAACTAAAACAAGGATTCGATGCTGGCCGAGCCTTTTCTCGTCCAAGGGAGATGTCTGTGTGCCCGTAGTCCCCATTCCCCGCCAGCCCCAGCTGCTCTTACTGCTGTCCCAGTTCGCATCCCAGGATGTGCTGCGAGGAGAAAGTCAACACGCAGGTACTAGCATTTCAGAGAAGCTCTTTGCTATAAAGTTCGGACTCTCTTCATCACTGCAAATTCCCAAAGCGGCCAGAGACAGCAGCTGAGCCCTACCAAGCACATCAGGACTCGGAGCAGGGCTCTGGAGCTGCGGTCCCAACACACACACACACCCCCCCCACACACACACCTGATTTTCACCACCACCTAAACAAGCCACTACCACTAAACCAGGAGTTTTAGAAAACCAGAGAGGGTGAGCAAGCTGCCAGGAGCAGAACAAATCCTTGGCACTGAAGGTTAATTCCCTTTACAGTATTATTCTTCTGAAGCTGTAGTGCCCGGCCACACGGGCCAAGTTCAAGAAAAGGCCAAGATTATTTTCATTTGGGCTGATGTAACTGAGGAACAATTCCTCTGAAGTTGCTTGCTCCGTTCTAAGACCAGGATTTGGCCTAGATAAAATCCCGTTACTCCTGGAGCAGGCTGGCGAAGCTCCTCGAGTGAGAAAGGAACAGTCTGGACAATATTTGTCAAAAACCCCAAAGGTAAAGGAATAGCTTGAGTTTTGATCATCGCCTCCATCCTACAAATTACAGGGCTTGCTAAAGCCCTCCCCTTCTGTACCTGCCACCAGCGCACCTTACAAAGGCAGCATTCCTAGCTCTGGCACTTTTAAAGAAAAATATCCCAAATATCAATTGATGTATTATTGGAAGCCAAACTACTCTCTATGGCAACCTGAAAGGTCTTAATTATCCATGCAGGTGGCACAGCGAGCAGCCCCAAGGCACACAGAGCTCGTAAACTTTGCTTTTGATAGTAGGTATTGAGGGGGAGAAAAAAAAAAAATCTCATTCAATCCCTTGAGAGTTCAGGCAGCTCTTTCATTAGCAAAAGATATTCTTGAACTCCCCGCACAACCTGAAAAACTATTATATTCGCAACTTAAAATCCATCTGAGTGTCTTAACTAGCAGGGAACGGGGAGGAGAAGAACGAATTAAAACAGGTTTCTAACCCAAGAACGTTCCCGTAGCAACGGCGGCGCTTGCGATGGCTGTGGCGGAACACGGCGGATGGGTATGCCGCATGCAGATTTCTGCTAATAACCCGTCACCCAGAGGACCCGAAAAGCATCCCCACCGCACAGCCCCGGCACAGGCGATGCTGCAGCCCAGGGCTTGGGGGAGGCCAGGCATCAGCGGAAGCCTCCGAGAAAAAGCACAGCCTGATTTTGCAGGAATTTCAGTGCACAAATGAGCTAGTTTTTAAAGATGTTCTCTGATGGCTCAGAATAAACAGAGGGGCCGGTGGCACCTGCAAAGAGGAGAAAGTGTTTAACCACCACTGAAATGGTAATTTTCTCCAGGGGAAAAAGCATCCAGGTGGGCATACAAGAATCAAGATTACAAGCATACAAACATTTCCTTTGGGGAATTATCAACTCTCCAGTGAACTCCTGACCAGCTGGTAAGACGGTGCTTAGGCATCATTATTTCTACAGATACGGGTAAAGGCCAGAAAAAAATAATCTTAATCTTCAGCAGAATCAGCCTGAAGCCAACTTTCAGATGAAATTTGCTAGGTGACTCTGCAGCAGAAAAAAACTCCTTCGTAATCCAAATGTAATCGTGCGAATGAAACGCAAGTCTTCAATCTCACCACTCCTCTTCGATTTAGGTATTCATTTTTCAACTAGCTCAATACGGCGAGTGACCCGACATCATCACACAGCAACACTGAGAAAAACAACAAATATGCTCCCACCACACTCACTCTTTCAAAGCCTGCCACACAAGTAAGCGACTCTGGCTAATTTCTCTCTCAGTCATATGGAGCTGATCTGCTAAAATCACCAAAAAGCTTCTAACAGACTTAAGAACGAAGAGCTCGGTTGTCCCCGTTTGATAAGGGCTGAGAGCTATAAGGGATTACAGCAGCATCCGTATGGCACAGGGGAGTTATACATATCGGAGAACAGGCTGCTGTACGCGCAGCCAGGGCAAGCGCTTGCCAGAATTTTAGCACAGGCTGGACCAGAGACACGGGAGCGGTGGTGGCACCAGTGCCAAGCTGGTCCCTGGCCACACCAAACAAAGCCATTGTGCCAACGTCCCGCTGGAGTTGCCCATATAGGAAGTGTCAAATGCCACCGGTGATCTGACGTCTAAGGACTTAGTAGCTTCCCTTCTCGCAGCGCCCCTGATCCTTGCAAGTGCTTTCCAGGCAAGTGTGGACAAAGCTCGCTGAAAAAAAAAAAGATTCAAAGTTTGTACCATAAACGTTTGGCATGTCTGATTGCACAGTTCTGCTGTGCTGCCCGCAGCTCCGTGAAGACAAGACACCTGGCGAGCACACCACCCCACCATCCAAAGCTGCCAAAGAGGCCGCGGAAACCTTGCTTCGAGGATCAGCTTTGGCGGATTCAGGACTCCAGGATCATACAAACGCAAGTGAGATCCAATCAGCCCAGCGCACTAGACAGGAAAGATGCGGCAGATTTTATGAGCGACAGGCAGCTTAGCCGATGCTGACTTTGAAAGGACTGACCCAGCTCCTGCATGCAATTGTATCATGTTAATATTGGCACAACCTTCAACTCCATCAACAGCAATGTTCCTTCTGCAGGAGTGCTTCTGCATGGCGAAAGATGGGCTCATGGAAAGCCCTTGCTCCGTCGTTCCCAGCTCTGGGATCGGACAAGCCTCGGCGCTAGCAGAGCCCACCTGGGTTTGCACGATGCTATGCAGCTCCATTACAGGGCAGCCCGGAACCATCGCCTCCCGAGAAATCCAGGTTTCCACCTCAAAGCCCAGCAAGAGGCTTTGTGCAACCCCAGACCACATACGGCCACCCACACAGATAAAGGGGGCTCTTCCTGCGCACCCCCACACCTTCTACCAGAAAAACTTCCTGCAAATTTTATTAGCAGTTTCTAGTAGCAACTTGGGAGCAAGGATTTCTTAGAGGGGAAAAAAAAAAAATACTCAGAAGAGCAAGCAGTAGTCAAAGCTGCCATCTTCACGGGGGCTGCAGCAGAAACTTCCCTTCAAGGGCAGCATTTTGACGTTCCTCGCCCAAAAGGGGCTCACTGAAAACTAGTGCTGCTCAGCTGACGTGCAGAAACTCCAGAAAACAAACCTCTCTCACCAGCATGGACAGTTATCTCGTCCTCAACACTTGAAACTTTGGCTACTACACCAGACTTCCCTTTGAAAAGTGCAGCCTGGTGGGAGCAGAGACAAACACAGGGGCTGGGGCTCCCAGCCCAGGCACCCCCGGAAGGGAGAGGCCAGGGTGGACAACCCAGCCTCCCGCACGGGTGGCAGAGGGACGCGACGCCCAGGGACTGCGCATCCGGCTCCTACGCCATCCCGCTGCTCATCAGCGCCGATGGGAACAGTCCTGAGTGCTTCTCGCCTCCGCACAGGAGGTTTCACTACAGCCCTTGCATCCTCCACCATCTCAAAAGGCAGATGGATCGCTCTCACGTCAAAAGGAAAGACGGACGGAGTCAAAACAGAGAAGGATGCCTTTTCAATTGACCGATTGCGGGGAGAGTCCCAGTGCAGCTGCCAGGGATGACAGAACCAGGCAGCGTCCCCAGGGACGCAGCTCAAGACAGCTCTTCGCTCGCTCGAGTACAGAAGTGGGAGAGCAATTAGGAGGAACAGCAACGAGCTTCTCCCCCTTCCAGCCTTCCCACTCGCAAACACCTTCCATCATGCCACAGTGCTGGAGAAGGGCTCCCCACCGCAGCAGGGCCCCCCACACCTCCCAGCAGCACAGCCCCGACCCTCCACGCCAGTGCCAGCCTGTGGGGGAAACGTGCTCCTCGGAGCATCGCAAGAAAGAAGACAGCCAGAGACGTCAGGAGGTTGCGAAAGGGCTGGGAATGGAGCTGCTGCCTGGTCTCGCCGGTGGCCAGTGATGGGCTGCTGGAAAGCTCTCGCTGCCGACAGGAAAGCAGCACGGTGACTCCGGCAAAGCAGCTCTCCAGGCCTGGCTGCAAGCTGGGGGTCAGCACTGCAACCAACGTCTTGGTTTTAAACTGCAGCAGTACAGAGCAAAGAGGAAAGGCTGCATGGCAGCGTGATGGGACGGCAGAAGAGCGCAGGACAGGGAAGGCGCAGAGCTCCTGAAGGCTGCTCCCGGGGTACCACCATCACGGTACCACCATCACTGGGACCTCACAGACATACAGTCTTGGCTTGCAAATCCTGAACCACTCCCACAGGAAGCTTTATCACAACAGCATAAGTCTAATTTGGCCCCGATGCCCCAGTTTGTAAAGCAAAGGAGGTGAACCCCATGGTACCAATGGGGAGGATCCAGGACAACAGTGCTCCAGCGTGGAAGGAAGAGGACAGACATCTCAGAGCCAGAAGCCGCATGTGGCAGCAAGGAGATGCTGAGCACAGAAGTCCTCTGTGAAGGGAAGGATCCTGACTGCTTGCCAGGGGAATAATTGGGGGGTTCAAACCTCAGACAGCCTCCAAAGAGTGCGCATATGCCAGCCACTTCCCTTTTACTGCAGGATTTCCAGGAACACGACCAGAGAGCAGTGGGGTGCAGGGTGTCCAGGCTTTGCCGTCCTCACCGACTGCAGCTGTTTGACACCTTGCCTGTGACTGCCAGCACAGCTACTACTCCCACCCCCAAAAACTCCTCCTCAGAGCAAGGATGAGCAGGACCCTGCAAAGGATGCACTATCACACCGTGGCGTTAGTGCTTGAGCTGTGCCAGACACCAAGCAAGACTATGAAGTTCAAGCTGGTTAGTGAGAACCTCCAGGCTTCAGAAATAGCTTTGGGGAAGCGATACTACGGATGATGCTTCAGGGTGCACACGGGGACTTCTCGGGGCACAGCGCCGGGCACTGCTCTGCCGCGGTGGCTTCCTGCTCTCCCACGGGTGCTGGCAGGACAACGGCCCCGGGGCCAGCAGCTCCCAAAGCCCTTGTCGAGCCAGGGCGCCGCATCTACCCAGGGAAAGCCAAGAGCAAGCTGAACACCATGCTTCAGGACTGGATGGAGACTGGGGACCTTTTCTCCACCGCTTTGCAAGTCCGGGGAGCAGGTGCCTGCTGGATCTCCTTCACCTCCAGCCCAGACCCATCTGCCCTCTGCCCCAAGCACAGCCCGAGCTCCTTGGCTTCCCCAAAACCAAGCCCACAGGAACAGCCTACCCCAAGCCTGTGCACTGCCATCTTCCCTTCTTTTAATTTCTGTTCTTCTGCCTTGATGTGAAGTCATGCGTTGAAGTTATCAGAGAGCTGGAAGTGAGTCAGCACAGTAAACCACAGCCTAAGAATGTAACTAATTAAAACTATTCACTCAAGCCAGCATGTTCCAACATACTCAAGACCTTAAACAAAGCCAATTGCATCAGTGGGACGCAGCACACAACCTTAGTACGTTGGCTCCCATCTTCTGCAGCAGATTGTACCCAGAACAAGCCGTATACGAACAGAAGAGTCAGGGCTTCGCTACACTGGGACCACATCCCTCAACAGCGATCAGGAGATGCATTTTGAGAGCTTTACTTCAGCCTCATAGACTGCAGAAGCCATGCTTGGGCTGAGGGAACACCTGAAGCCATTACCAACCCACCAAGGGGTGAAGGGCAGAGAGCAGTGTTTGTACAAGACCGATGAGGTGATGACCTCGGCACAGCGAGTCAAACCAGCACCAGAAATGAAGTGTAACCCATCCCCAGTCCACGCAGGATGAGCAAGGAGGAGTAGCTCAGCCAAATACCTTGCTACCTTTAATATATTTATCCTCCCACTCTCTTTTGCAGAGGTAGGAGTGTAATTTGCTCACCAAGACTAAGAGATCCCGAGGTCATGCAGGCACATTATGGCAGAACAGGGATCCAAAACAACAGCGTTTCCCAGATCCAGGGTTCCTTAGCCCTGTCTTGCTGCAGCTCCCAGTGACCAGGGAGGACCTAAATGCTTCACTGCCACTGAACAGCACTGCTGGTGTTACGGAAACACCATGCAAATAAACGCTGGGACATCCATTTGCAGAGTGCTACCCACCGGGACCGGTCTCGAGGGCGAGGAAGAGAAGGGGGCAGTGTTACAAGCATTCATGGGCTTCCCACGCGCACAGCGGCCGACGGGAACGGGGCTGCCTCCATCCTCCCTTCTGTGGACACGTAAACCAGGGAGACCCCCTGCACTGTGAACGTCACAAGATGAGTGGAGAAGGCACCTTCCGTACCCCCGCTGACACCCACGCAGGCTGCTGGGCCAGCCTAGTGTCTCCTTATACACCAAAAACACCCGCTGTGGAGCATGGGAGCAAGGCAGAGCAAAAGCATTTTAATAACTGGCTTACATGAATAAAAAGCATTTAGTTACAGACCTCTCCGCGGCGGCAGAGCACACTTCCTTTATGCAATTGAGATGGAGGATGAGAGCATGAAACCAAATTCAGTAAGCGCCACGGAGAGGGAGGGCAGCAGCTCCAGCAGGTCCTCAGCCCAGGACGACCATGCCAGCTGAGCCCAGCGCCGCACACACGGCAACGGGCACGAGAAGTGCCGAAAACCAACTCACAAGAAGTCCCGCGGCATTTCTTCAGCATTAAAACACAGAGATCCTGAGTGCTTTGTCACACCACTTGCCTCCCTCACAACCAAGTAAGATAAAACATAGAGATTCAAGACCCTATAACGGATCTACAATTCAATAAATGCAAGTGTGCAATAAGACCTGGCTTACGCTAACAAACTTTGGCAGAAGACAACTAACCATCCAGCTCTGAGCGCTGCAAGAATAACATCAGACAATTAAAGAGCACTTCTAAAAATAGACTCCCTGACCTGCTACCACTTGTGACTATCAATCCAGCTTTCCCTGCAGAGAAGCTGCTAAAGTTGAGTCAAATCTCAAAATACTACCTCAAAATAGTTCTTGCATCTGAAACGGTGCTGTGTCTGTAAGCGATCCACCCCTTCCTCAATTTAGATCACTCAGAAACCTTCACAGAAGGAAAAATCACTACGTGTCACGGCAGAAGCAGAGAGAGACAGATATTGATTGCAGCAACAACAAAAGCTGTGGGAAAGGTTGCAGAAAAATGGGGCTGCAGCCAGTGGGGGCTTCACAGCCAGATGCACTCGCCTCTTGAGTCGATGGGGAAGGAGCAGGCGGCGCTCTGGTACCAACGCACGGTCGCTGGGGAGCTCAAGCCGCTCTTCAGGAGGATTGTTAAGAAATGAGTTTGAAGCCTTGAAGTTTGTCTTCTGGTGCTTTCCATTACTTCTTGTCAGCCCACCAGCACCAACGCACGCAAACCCCGCGCAGCGCTGCCCCGGCCATGAAGCACAACTCGCTGCCTGCGCGGGCAAGCAGGACTTTGCCTGCACACCGCACGGCTCCGGCAATGCCATGGTTTAGGACGCATAGGCCCAATCAGGCAGAGCAACAGATGGTCTCCTGCCTCTCTTCAAGAGCTGATTTACAGCTCATTTATCATAGAATGGTTTGGGTTGGAAGGGATCATCAACTAGATGATCTAAAGATCATCTAGTTCCAACCCCCCTGCCCTGGGCAGGGACACATCCCACTAGTCCAGGTTGCTCAAAGCCCTGTCCAATCTGGCTTTGAGCACCTCCAGGGATGGGGCAGCCACAGCTTCTCCGGGCAACTCTCTCACCACCCTCAGAGTAAAGAATTTCTTCCTAAGATCTAACCTAAATCTACCCTCTTCCAGTTTGAAGCCATTACCACTCGTCCTATCAGTCCATGCCCTTGTAAAAAGTCCCTCTCCAGCCTTCCTGTAGCCCCTTTCAGATACCAGAAAGGGCTCTAAGTTCTCCCTGGAGCCTTCTCTTCTCCAGGCTGAACCACACCAACTCTCCCAGCCTGTCCTCACAGCAGAGGGGCTTCAGCCCTCACGGCATCTTCATGGCCTCCTCTGGACCTGCTCCAACAGGTCCAAAAACTTTACGGGCGTGCTGTGTTCCACACCAATGAGTTGCATTGCTCTTGCTCTGCAGGCTGCTGAGGAGCGAGGTCAGCCCTGTGCCACCATGCAACGGGCGCTCTCATCTCAGAAATTTTGTAATTTCTGCACCGCGTTGCTTCAGCCAAAAGACCGCACACATCTACACTTGCCTTCTAGCTTTTCTGGAAACGGAGGGGAAGGCTGTGCCTGAGGAAGCACGTGTGCTCCTTGTTTCAGAAGGACCAAGAGCAGCACCACGTGAAGGTGGGTGCACAGTCATACTGAGCTGGCACAGCCATCCATGAACAGCAATCCTGCGGTAAGTCAGGGCAGCCCGTGGAAGTGAGCTAAACTACACAGGAAAAGCTTTTAACTGGGTATGACAACACTAGACAGGCTGGATGTCACCTCCCCCTGACACGCAGATGAGTTACCCCATGCCCAAACCAGCCACCCAGCAGAGGAGGCTCCTGAATCACTCACGTACATGCAAATAGACTTCAAAATAAAAGACCATTTCACACACGTTATATATAAAGACCTGAAACGTGGTTTCATTCTTCTGCTTGCCCCCCTGGTGTGCCAGTACTGCCAGGGCAGAGGGAAAACAGTCCCTGTTGCACCCAAAAGCAGAGAGTGCTGGTGACAAGTGAACGTTTGCTGGTGCACCCTGTGGTGACAGCGCTGGCCCCATCCTCCCACCAGCACCCTGAGAGCCACGTACAGCAATGCATCCATGGCTCCAGGGCCCATCCAAAGCGTACGAACACCAAAGGGGGTCTAGTACAACCCCTCGTCCAGACAAACTAGACCAGGATCACCCCAGCTCTGCAGAAGGACTTTTAAGCAGCTCCTCCATGGCTATTCCAGCACTCACAAACCTGAAAGCTCTCCCAGATCCTGTTCTTTAACCCTTTTGCTTATAGTTTTCATTCCTCTGCCAGTGAGATACAGTAATTTACGGAAGTTACTCTATGGTTTCCGTGTTACCTCAGCACAGCCCTACTTACGAAACCTCTGCCTGGGGCAGGGAGCTCTAAAGAAGTGCTCCAGGAAGGGACCAATGCCAAGAAAACTGTCCTGCCAGGATTTGACATCTCCTGTCCAGTTCAACAGTGTCCCCACAAGCCCTGTACTGCAACTCCCAGTCCCGCTGCCAGTCACCCCCCATCAGTGGGTTGCCCTATGGACAGGACCTACACAGACCAGAAAAATAAAGAGAAATGGGAGGCCATTTCCCCCAGAGGGGGTCGTGCTTCCCCAGCACAGCCCCCCTTGCAAAGCTTTACCATGTTTTGGGGAGGGGGGGACACCCCACAGCCAGCAGCTTCAAAAGGACGGGCAGTGTCACAGTGGCACGGGAGCCAGAGGCTTCGCAGGAGAAACAAGCAGCATCCTGAACTGCTCCCCTGGCTCTTCCACATGAAACAGGGTAATTATCACATCCCTCCTTCCCCCCCAAGACAGCTACAAGGCAGCGGTGGGATGTTATTTGACAGCGCAGCTGAGCTCCACTCCTCGGGAGGGGAGATGTGGTGCGAACAGCATCACGGGTGCGCAGCACCCAGCGCAGCCCGGGAGTCCCAGATCTGCCACACAGAGGCCAGAGGTTCCAGCCAAGCTCTGCTATCATGGAATACAAAGCAAACACATGGATTTTAGCTAAGTGGACTCCACCATCAGATCCAACTGTCCTTGCAGAGCACCAGCCCCACTGCAGGCCGCCCTGCTTGCTCCCACCCAGAGCTCATCCCCTTCAGCATCTGCTTCCCTCCACTGCTGCAGGAAGAGGGCTGCTAGCTGCACACCCCAAACAAACATTATCAGCTTCAATAACAAAGAAAAAGTGGGTTTTTTTTCAGGACAAACTGCCGCTTTCCTCAGGTGTTTCAGCAGGGCTTAGAGTCTTGTCGGGCACAAGCACTGCTCCCTGGATTAACCGCAGCAGGAGCACCCACAGCGACGCCGATGCTTCCGCCCGGCTCTGCTGGAGGACACGCGGCTCCCGCTCCCACCAACGCCATCAGCGATGTCGAGCCACAAGCCTTGGCAATTGAGCTGCTCGTTTGGGTGTAATGGCTTGGCAGCTCACGTACAGCAGGGCCTGGACAGCAAATAAAACCTGAAGAGGACAAGACCTGAATGTGCAATAACCCCATCAAAGGGGAACAGCTGTCTGGACAGACAGCCACCTCCAGAAGGCCACTGCAGAGCAATTAGGAGTCCAACGGTCTCCGCAGCAGTGGAAAGATGAGATACGAGTTCTTTATTAGCTGTCCATCGGCCCTCACTCATTAGAGGAAAAACACATCAAAACCAATAGTCAATAAAGAGGAATTTAAATGTGAGCAGCAGGGATCCATTTACAGACACCTCTGTTACTAAAATAACAGGCAATTACACAGCAACTGCCCCAGTGTTTCCAGCACACAGGCACACACTCCTGAGCACTTCCACGTTTCACGGTCACATACCTGCCCCAGAAATTTTATGAATAAAAGTGCTAAAAGAAACTGTTTGACTCTAGCTCTCCTGAAAGTTCCAGTTTGGCCTTGTAATAAACGGAGGGGTAATAACAGCTCCTCAAAAATCACGGGATATTCTAAGAGCTGGGAGATCACAGTCCTGAGAGTGACAGCCCCAAAGCATGTGCCCTGCGGGGCCAAGACGCACATGCCTCAGGTCTGGCTAGAGCCCACTGGCATTTTCCTTTGCTAACTGTCATTCCTAAAGCCAAAAGCTTTAGCGCCCCATACAAGTCAGCTGCGAGCTGACAGCTATTATTTTAGGAGTCTCCATATGGACCCATCGCAGCATCTTGCAGCTCTAATTTAGGGCACAGGCTGACTTGGAGTGGATGGTTGTTTCCACACGCACCCTCCCGAAGTCCGCAGAACAACGGAGCATCTCCCGGCCGGCTTCAGCAGTGTGGTGCTGCCAGAGCTCCGGACCCTCCTCGCCCCATTTGTTAAACGCAAGCGGCTGCAGAAGGAAAAGACGAAAAGAAAGACACTGCCAAAGAACACGTGTCTCAAAAATATATTCAAGGAACGAGTTTCTTTAGAGAGGGAAGAAATATATTTCCCCTTGGGCTGCTGAGAAGGGCTGAGGACCATCGTGGGCAGCCTGCCCTCAGCGCCCCCACGGGACCACCGTGCCCTTTCGGAGGGAAAAGATGCTTCTTGCTCCTGCGTGGAATGCAGTTTGCAGTCACACACATCACCCTTCCCCAGCACGAGAAGGGCAGTTGAAAGGGCACTTGCACCGCACAAGCCCTCACTGCGCAGCGGCAGCGTCCCCCTCCGCAGCCACGCACGTGCGGAGGGAGCAGCGCCATGAGCAGCCCCAGAGCTTTGAGTCCACCCTGTCCCCACAGCCCAGGGCGGCTTTGCCACCCCTGGACAGAGGTGCAGCGTGTGGGTACAGCCACAGCAGCCCTGACCCTGGCTGCAGTCCCCCCATACAGGCTGCCATCAGCCACCCTACACCGAGGACACTGGCCAGCGAGGGACGAGCACCGCTCGCCACTTGATGTCGAGCAGGAATCCTGCTCCAAAGACAGCAACGGCCACCCAGGCAGCCAAACACCCCTGAGGAGGCTGAGGAGCTCCTGTCAGCAGCACCGGCAAACCCAGGGGACATCTGACAGCACCACCTTGCCCTGCTTCAGCAGTGCTGAGCAGCGAGCGACACAAACTGGTCCCACTGCCATGCCAGGAGCGCCATGTTTTGCCGTCACCGCACCAGTCGGTGGGTCCACAGGTTCCCTGGGGGCACCGGCCTCTGTCCCCCCGCCCCAGTGCTGCTTTCCACACTAACCAGCTGCAGCCAGCACTGCATCCAACTGACCCTGCTGCATTTTCCCCGAGCATCCCGGCACAGGGGTGAGGACGGCCGCACAGCCTGACCCCTGGCAGCCTTTGCTTTCCCCTTCAGAAGTGACCACATCAGCCACGTTATTTTGAGCCCTCTCTAAATGCTGACTTACACGTTTTTCCTCTTCGCACTTTTCCTCTTCACACTGCTTACTCACATGTTTTTCCTCTTACTTTTTAAAGAAGTATTCTTGTTTCATTCTGACACGGTGGAAGTAAAATTACAGCCAAGCAGGCAGCGATAAGGGAGGAACTTGCAGCAGAGCTGCGGAGTCTGAAGCACCCAGCCGCCGAGGCACCCGATTCAGGAATAAGATAAGCCGCTGCGCCCCACAGCTAGGAAGGGGCCCCCACTGCTGCCAGACAGCCCAGTCCTGGGGGGAGACACAGGGCAGCCCCTCCACCCACATAAGATACGGGGTACTACCTTCAAATTCCCACAGACAAGGAAAAGGTCTGGAAAAGGGCAAGATGATCAAAATTACCAAGTTGCTTGCATATGGAGAGCGACGGCGCGGGCTGCAACCTCACAGCCTGGAGGTGGGACAGATGATGGAAGACACCGTAAAGCCTACAAAACCCCATCTGGCATTGCAGGGGCGAGGACCAGTTATTCTGTCTCTGCCAGGGGAAGAGCTAGGGGCTGTCAAACGAAGCCAGCGATAGCAAGGGCAGAAGCAAACCGGAGAGGGTGGTTGTTCAGGTTGCAGGAGAGCCAAAAGCTCCTGGCTTGTGCAGCCTCCGCAGCCCTCGGGTCAGGTCAGCAGCAGAGTCATGGCACAAGTGGCACCAAGCCACCAAGCCGTGCGGCGTAAGGTCCGTTTTGGTGGCTCTGAAGGGGAGCATCTGTAAGGCAATTCGCAGGTAACTGCTGGATTCGGTATTCCTTTACAAGAATCGCAGCCTTATAATTTCTGCAATTAGAAAGGGAGTCGTTCTACCGTGATCTAAAGTAGAAGTTTTTGTCACAAATTACTAGCTTTCACTCCCCTCATACCTGAGCTTAAACTGAAACTTAAATGGAAATTTAAAGGAGAATGAGAAAGTGAGTCAGTCTGCCCTTCCCGATAGTCGTTTATTTTCATCCTCTTGGACTCAGTTAATAGTAACACCAGAGAAATTAAGTTTCTTCCAAATTTACAAAACCCAGAACGGGGGAGGCAGTTTTGGAAGGGAACTTCGCCGTGCCGCAGACCATCGGCAGCACTGGGACCCACCGCCAGTCAGGGATGCCATGCCTTGGTTTCTGTCCCCGTTCAGTCAGGCGCTCCGGGAGACAGGGAGAGCTTCTCCCTCCATCCCACCCTCCTGCAAGACCTGCCGTCCCCACCCCCACAAACGGCAAGGAGGTACAGGCAGCACATTTTGTCACAGCGCTATTATCCCATTTTTCCTACCCACGCAAGTGAGCAACTCTCATACCAGCTTGGGGAAATGGCTAAAACAATCTAAAAGATAAGTCTCTTGTCTAGTAATTTGCTATTTGGGCCAAACCACAGCCAGGTGAAGGCAGGAGGGACTTCATCTTCTGAAGTGTAGCACGCCAAGGCCAAAACAGATGGAGATTTCTAACTTGCTTTAGGGAAAGGAACGGCAGCCACTTCCAGCAAAGCCCTAGATCAAAGAAAAGCTGGTCCTCTAGTGATGCAGACCAGGAAGACCCGTGCAGGAAGCCTCTCCCGCAAGCTGAGGAGCTGCTGACGAAAACCAGCCCCAGGTTCTCCATGGCCCAGCCTGTGAGCCTTCTGTCCGCTTCCACCGCTCTCCCAGGAGCAAACAGCATCGCCGGAGGGACGGCCACTCCTGCCCCACGTAAACCTCTGGTCACAGAGCTGCTGCCTTCCAACAGCCGACCGGTGAAAGCCAGCCGCTGTCCTCATCCATTGGGCAACACAGATGCGGAGAGTCTGGTGCAACAGCCCCAAGGTTACGGAGGTTTGTTCTCTTTTCGGCGTGGCAATGCCCAGCATTGCCTTGTGCAAGCTGGCAACGCGGGCAGAAACAAAAGTTTCCAGAACGTATTTCAAAGCACCTCATTTTCAACTAGCAGCAGAGCGGAGACTCTGAAAACATGCTGCAAAGCTTCCTACCTGGATACACGACTCCTGAGTATACAGGTCAACAGGGGGACTGCTGCTAGAGGAAAAAAAAATAAATCCTGATAGGTATGTAATAAGGGAGAATTTAATTCTGCTCCAAGGTTGAGAGAAGCAAACCATTTGTCATGCGGCATTTGATGACAGTACTTGTCCACAACCCAGACAAGCATTCGCTGCCCTTACAGCAGGGCAACAGCAGCAAACAAAGGAATTCAAAACTCCAAACCATTTCGCACCAAGACAGATATTCACAGAGTTTCAGACAAGGAAGAAATGTGAACTATGGTTTGAAGTTATTTTAGAAAAATTCTCTACTAGGGTTTAGTACTCAACCAAAATGCAAATCACCATCACGGTTTCCTAAGCAAATGAGCTATTGTTACATTTTTTCCAGTCCAGCAGCATCTTGCTCTGAAGATCTAATAGCAGCCCTACTGAGAAGCAGCTAATTAAAGCCTTTCCTCCTGCCAAAACCCCAGATTCAGAGTCTCTAAATGACCCAGTAAGTGAGACTTTTTCCACCTCAGAAGCCCTAGGAGACCCTAGGTCAGAAGCTCTGCTCTTACCACCGCTGTGGCTGTACATCTGCCGTGCCCTGACACCGACGGCGTCTCGGGCAGAGGTAACATGGACGGATACCAGCTCCTCTCCCCGCTGCTCCTAGCCATGTGGTGCAAGGGCACGGGTTCAAAGACATCTCTCCAACCAGCATCCCACCTTCCGCAGCTTTTCCTACAAGCCCGGCAAAGGCTGCGGGCAGAGGGGACACCTCTCCCCAGTGCAGACCTGGCTGCTGGGCATAGCTCACCCCACTGCATGGTGGCACCGGGCTGCAGGCACCTGGAGAGACCTGGAGGCAGCCCCAGGAGACCTGACGGCAAAGCAAGAGTTTCGCTGTTTCAGCACAAATTCTCTTCCAGCAGGCAGCCGCCGTGGCGCAGGGCACGGGCTTCTCCCCCTCCAACTGGGAGGAGACGGCGTCAAGGAGGGGACATGATGATAGAAGGCTTCTGGGACAGAGACCTGCTGGCCTCTGAAGAGGACAGCTCGCAGGATGAGCTGCCAAGCCCTGAGCGTGTAGACGCAGATGTCTGAGGCAGGGAAAACCCCCAGAAGCAAACCCCAAAATCAGCTTCTCAGCTGCCACAAAGGTCACTTGGTTTTACCCAGGAGAACAGCTCGCTGCTGTTACAGACCTACAAGCCTCATTTCCAGAAGAGCCTGGCCCTGAGGGGCCTCTCCATCAGAGACAAACGAATAAGACAAATTTGGAAGTTAATGGACTGAGCTATCGGAGACGGTCCTTAGACGCATGATCACACAAATGTGAATTAGTTCAGTTTTACAGCCATTCCTGGGGCAGAAAGCAGCAGAATCTCCCGCAGCAGGCTGGGGGAGGCAGGCGGGCAGCAGGGGTGTCCTGCCCGGTCCTTCTCTCCCCTCACATGCAGAGATGTCCCCTCTTGGCAGCGCCACCATCCCCAGAAACTCTCTCCGCTGGCAATTACAGCTGTTGCACGAGAGGGCACTTTGCTCAGTCCCCCCAAATGCCAGGTTGCTCCACCAGACTTTTCAGAAACCAAGCGAACACGGAGAGTTTTAGTCTCTCCCTTAAAGGCTGTTTTCCCAAAGCAGCCCATAAGGCAACAAAACCCGAAGCCTGTAACGACGCTAATCTCCATCGTGACGACACGGCCAAGGTTGCTCCACTGCAAAGATGGTGTCGAGCTCTGGAGGGTCTATAAATAACCTGTTTGGGGGGTTATTTCAAGCCATGCCTAAATCTTTCATCGATACGAGAGAGGTGACCATGCATTGACTTATCCCGAGCGACTGCCGGGGACGTAGAGGCTCCAGCACAGTGACGAAGGCTGAACACAGCAAGCTTGGCAGAGACCACACTGCTGCTCCCGAAAGCTCACTGGCACAACTCAGTTGTACCTTCTGCTGCTGGAGGGGACGATGCATCTGTCTCGGAGACTGGGGACACAGGTTGCACCGTTTTTACCACTTAAGCAATCTTTCTCCTCTTGGCTACTCTAGGTTAATGGCAAACTATGGAGCATTTCCAAATATTTCTCCCAAGGCAAGCTAAAGTTGAAGTATTTAGTGTAACGAATGGAAGGAAAGAAAAAAAAAAAAACAAAACCTAAAAACAAATTACTCAGCCTCTTGGGGTAGGCACAATATTAACAGACTTGACAAGCGCCATCATTTTGCTTACAAGGCAAGTGTTAACAGTCCCCGCCAAGCAACACACCGAGATGTAACGATCTCTGAATCAGCCTCTCTCCAAACCATCGCACTGATAAAGGCAACAGATCTGGAGACATGGTAAATAATGACTTTGCACTGCGTCAGGAGCTAATCCACTCAGTGATGCAAATTAAATTCGTGGGCCACTTCCCCCTCACTCCAGCTTCTTAGTGATATTATAAAACAATCTTCGTACTGACTCCTGACTTCATAGCTATGTCACCGAGCAAAGTTGCCTTAAGCCATTCAGGAGAACCAAGACTACTTTCACTCCTCTTCACAACCTCACTTTCTCATTCTTCTGCTATAATTGGAAATCATGAAAATGCATTTGTTCATGTGCTAGGAGTGTCAACTGTTAAATGTGCTCGCTGTTCAGACCGTCAGAATAAAGGTATTTAGCTGCTCCCTCCAAAGGTGAAGCTATTACTGTTGCATCATTTCACATGGCAACAGAAGACGGGGAGGAATCTACCAGCATGATCAGCTAAAACGCACCAGCGTCACAGCACGAGGAAGAAGAGGAGCGGCTGAAGGCTGCGATTTAGGCATCAGAGTCTTTTTTAGCTCCCCTACTGCTGACTAAATATCAAATGTAGGAAGACCAGATCAGAACTGCAGGAGACTGAAGTTTTTAAACACGACTCCCAGCCGACAGCAAAGGTAGAGCCACCCCGAGCAGCCGACTCCGTTGTCCTCGGGAGCCGGCGTCCTTGCCCAAGTCACCCTGCCCTCCGCTCCCATCCCTGCTGAATCCACCGGCACCAGCAACTACACACCCTGCTCAAGCCCAGCTGATCCCGAGATATCCCTGCAGAGCCACTAATTAGCCCTCCCATTTCCCCAACCACCCCCCAAAAAATTCACCTGTTTAGTTTTGGGTGTTTTGTTGGGTTTTTTTTGGTTTTTTT
>VZSF01004760.1:199896-210207 GCA_013398295.1 Chionis minor
TTTTTTTTTTTTTTTTTTTTTTTTTTTTAACCTGCTTGGAGCTAGAAGAATTTTCTTGCTCAGAAGACTGCTCTGGGGAGCGAGCACTTCCACCTGAAGAGGAAAGCTCACAGCAGACTGACCCTCTGGCGAAACACAGATTTAATTGGATGCCAAAGAGCCAATTTAAGGGGAGTTGTACCATAACGAGTCCCAGGTTTGCAAGTCCAGTAACTTGCATGTACTGGAGCCTATTAATATCGGGTCTTTTGTCAGGCATTGCCTGTCCAGCTAGGATTAGCAGCAAGTATATTCTGCTTGTCATATTTAAACAAGATGTATAAATCCAGCACAAAAGCAAGACTAAATATGGAAGCAAATTATTTAAGCCAATAAGATGCAACTCAAATGCATTAGATATTTCGCAATCAATGCGCATCGGTTGGGGCAGGAAGACTTGTGCTCCTGCACTGTAGAAGTTAAATTCTGAAAGCAAGAGGCTAATGAGGTTACAGGTGTTCACCCCAAACACTTGCCGATTCAAATCCCACACTTGAACTGGGATGGTTCGCCACCACCATCAGCCCGCGAGCGTCCCCCTCTCAGCTGACACCCGCCAGCCAACATACACTGTGCAGGCAACACAGGCGCCCCGGGGAAGCAAGTGAGGGAAAGAATCACATCTTCATCTAAACAGCATTTATCAGCACCTCACAGCAGAGCAACGATTGCCACAGCCCAGGTCTGCCCAGCCTTGGGCGGCTTCCAGAACGAGAGGTGCTTCGTAAACAAGAAGAGAAAGTGAACTGGCTTCCAGTAACCTCTTCGCAGGAAGACGATGATGACGAGTCCCCTTCCAGTTTGCCAGGAGCGTTAAAAGTGCAGGTGACATGCCTGCAGGGGAACCCTCCCGAAGCGATTTACGTGCTGTGGACCAGCGGGCGGCCAGCAGACAGTGCCCATGGCTGCCAGCAGATGCTGAGCTGAACAGCAGTGGCAGCACGCAGCTTCGTCTGCACGGCGATGCTGCAGGAGCCGAGCTGTCACGTCTCATGAAATGCATTTCCTTTTACAGGGAAGCAGGATCAGCTGTTGGAAGCCATGGTGAGGGCTGACTTACCGCCTAAAGCGTGACCCTGTAAGGACTCGTCCAGCTTCCTCCCCTATCAATGAACAGTTAAATAATACTGAACTGGAAAAAAAAAAAAGGACTGCTGCTTGCAAGTTATTGTTTTAATTATACCGAATTCAGGTGGCCTACTCATAAGGAGAACATCTTAATTTATTTTATTTTTCCAGTGGAGGCTGGTCCAAGAACAGGACTGATGAATCACTTGCAGCCTATATTAAGGTAATCAGAACAGAGAGCACAGTGGTGCTAACACAAACCAGCTGTGAACCATGGAGATGCGCCTCTTCTCATGGCACAGCCCCTACAGCTACAGCACACCGGGACCACGCGCCCACCCCAGCACTGCACAGCACCAGGCATCCCCAATTCCTGGTGCTCCCTGAGGAAGGCACAGTTTTTGCTTGACCCCTTTCTCACCAGCTACAAACCCGCAGAAGTGTTTCTCAGCGGGCAGCAGCTGGCTTAGGAGGTGGTGGCTTCCAACCATCTCTGTGCACGGCACTAGGGCCCACCAGGACTGAATACAGAAAAGCCAAACAAGTGATCTCCAAATGTGAGAAAGCAGCTGGGACAGAGCCAACCCTTCACAGAATGTAAGGGGTGGAGGGGACCTTTGGAGATCACCTAGTCCAACCCCCTTGCCAAGGCAGGTTCACCCAGAGCAGGATGGACTGGAACGCATCCAGGTGGGGTTTGAATATCTCCAGAGTCAGAGACTCCACAGCCGCTCTGGGCAGCCTGTTCCAGTGCTCTGCCACCCTCAAAGCAAAGTTTTTCTTCATGTTGAGATGGAATTTCCTGTGTTTCAGTTTGCGCCCGTTGCCCCTTGTCCTGCCGCTGAGCACCACTGAGGAGAGTCTGGTCCCATCCTCTTGACACCCACCCTCTAAATATCGATCAGCATTGATGAGATCTCCTCTCACTCTGCTCTTCTCCAGGCTAGACAGACCCAGGTCTCTCAGCCTTTCCTCATCAGAGAGATGTTCCAGTCCCTTCATCATCTTTGTAGTCCTCCGCTGGGCTCTCCCCAGTAGTTCCCTGCTTTCGTTGAACCGGGGAGCCCAGGACTGGACACAGCACTCCAGATGTGGCCAGGGCAGAGGCTCCCTCAGCCTGTTGGCCCCATTCTTTTTAAGGCACCCCAGGATACCGTTGGCCTTTGGCTCTTCCAGTCGAGCCTCAGCCACGTGCGGCAGGAGGACGAGCAGGGCAGCGAGCACTCGGGGTCCACAGCGCTCCCCCGGCGCAGCTTGACAGCCCCCCTGCAACCTGCGGCAGTGCCTCGCCGCGGTCCAAGCCGTTTGCTGCCCTGCAGCCCTCAGCTCCTTGGGATGAGACACGCTGAGGGGGCAGAGCCATCCCCAGGGAGAGATCCCACCTCTGCGTGGTGCCCGCGGGAATCCCTGCCACGCCGGTAACACCAGCCAAGCACTCGGCTGCTCCTGCCCTTGCACAGCATCGGGTGCAACTCTCACCAGGAGCAGCTTGTGGCTGGGAACGCTGCCTTCCCGGGAAGGGTTACAGCCAGCACAGCTACTTATGGAAATTACTTCTGCTTAACACAAAGCATTTGGCTGCTACCGAACACCACACAACTGGAGCTTTCTTCTTGTCTCCTCCACCCTTCCAGTGGCTTTTGTGGAAAAACTGACTTCCCGGTGATGGCTGCTCCAGGCTGGCAGGGCAGGGCCAGGTCTCTCCTGGTGAAAGCCCCTTCTCTGCTGGGACAATAGTCCCCGTGCCTGGGAAGCACCCCCTCACACTCGCCCTGATGGGGCTGAAATCTCCCCGATGGGGAGATTTTCATTTTCCTCCACTGGGTCTCTGCCGGTACTATCAGCCCTCTGCCTCAAGGGACTCCTGGCCAAGGCACAGTGGTCACCAACACCAACCCAGCCCCAGCTGGCTGGATTATGGGATGGAGAAAGCAACCCCGAGCTCAAATACCTGCCTCCAGAGGACACAAACCCTCTGCAGCTCAGAAGGGGGGAAGCAGCAGCCCACAGCTGTCCTTTCCCCAGGGAACATGAAACCCAAGGGACAGCCCTCGTTTCTAGACACTCTAGCCCCATCTCTCTGCTTAGGTACAAGATTTCAGCGCAACACCTGACACCAGGGAGTCCTTGCGGAGGTCCCGCTCCGAGGAGAGCAGTGGCTCCGCTCCAGGAAGAGTTTCTGCCAAAACTCGAGGTACAGGGCAATGCCAACCCACGGGATGAGCAAGCCCTCTGCTGTGCTTTGTTTTCTACACCATCATTTGAAAAGCCCGGAGGGTCTGCGGAGCACTTCATGCGCTCTCTCCTCCCTCTTCCCCTTGCCCAGCTCTCAGGGACAGCGTGCACATGGGCCACCAGCAGAGCGCAGGGCACTGGCGCTGCCAACGCACAAGGTGACACCAGAACACGGCAGCAGAGACCCAAGGCTGCATCCAGGATCACTGCACAAGGACTCCTGGCTTTTTTGGTTTTGTTTCTACTGCCTTTTTCAAAGTGCTTGTTCTTCTCAACCTGTCTTGGGTTGCAGCCCTTGAAGAACGCGAGGGAACACACTGCCCAGAGGACCTGTGGTTACCCCTCTCCTACAGGGAGCTTGTTACTCACCTTTTCCAAATGGCTCTAATTTACGGACTTTCAGGATAATGATTCATGAAGCCACGCTAGAGGAATTAATCGCACAGCACTGCAAACGCCCTCCAGCGCTGCTCCGTGCTGTCCTTCGTGCAGGAGCCTTACCACACACATGAAAAGGCAACCAGCCCACGGTCGGACTCTGGCAGGTCCAGAGCTCTGTCTGCATTAATGTACAGCACTAATCCTCTGCACAGCTGGCTTCTGCAGGAAAAATCCACCAAAACATTTCTCTTGAGCAAAATCCCATCCCGCCCACCATTATAAGCATCCCTTCTTGTTACCACGCACGTTCGAGTCAGACCAGGGGACGACACTTTAATGGTCCCCTTCCGATTATACGCTTCATAATGATGTGTTCCAAGCAATTCTGTCCTGAACTAAATTATGGGCACAGGTAGAAGTTAATTTCCTAGTCAGTGTAATCATGCAACTTATTTGCTGATAAATCTGAAGAGGGACTGGATGGCATTGACGAGCGTCTCAAGAACGTTTAGATTTTCACCTTTTCAAACTCAGCCAGAGGAATGAGGAGCTGGGTGGGAGGGCAGCAGCCCACCAGAAGGGCTTGTGCAACTCGTCTAGCTTCAGTTTCTAGATTAAAACCCCATCAGTTAACAGAATTCACACCAAGTTTGGAGAGGAGATTCAACCCCACCTCCTGTATCAAACCCTCAAGGTCTTGCTCTGTTTTGCCACCCCAGCACCCTGCTGAGACAGGTGAGCATCCACCCACAACTCACTTTTAGTGCCAGGATGCCCTACACACCCTTCCAGGAGCCCGTGTGCTGGAGGAATTTGTAGGATTACATGCGTGTGAGCTAAAAGATGTACAGAAATGCCCATACTGTTTGCTGAAAAGTCTCCTTAGAGACAGCCCAGGCATTAAATACCCCTGGAAGACTCAATACCCAGAGCATAATCATGGCAGAGGCTTTAAGCCAGGGTGGCTTAAACTCTGCAGTGGAGTCACAGCTGACAGCCACCAGCTAGATGTGATGCAAACCCTCCTGCCACCCCCAAGGCACCCAAAAACCCTCCAGGGCCAGCTCCGAGACCCTCTGCCCAGCTTCCTATTGCTGACACTGGTCAGCGACAGACACCCCAGGACGGAAACAGAGCACCTCATTATCAAAGTCTAAGATCATTTTAGGATGACAGCTATCTCAGGAGATAAGAAAGAAAAATCTACCATGCTTACTGCAAAGGGGGAGGGAGAAGAGAAACCACTTCCACTGAGAAACTCAAACGAACTGTTCTGCACTGTAAGGAGACACTAACGGGGCTTAACATATCAAGTGATCCCTGCTGAACCCGATAGCCACAGACCCTGCGCTGCAAGAGGCTTCTGCAGTTCCAGACCTCCTTCCAAAACAGATCTCCTTCCCCAGTGGCTCTTCCGAGCTGCAGGAACAAGCAGGATTTGGGAAACCAGCTCAGGCTACAGGCTTTAAAACCAGGCTTTGAGGGAGACTTGAGCCTTTGACCAAAATGTGAAGCAGCGGGGGGTAGCACACCTTCCCGTTTTCCCTGTCAGCTCTGTTTTTATTCGCAGTTCTGCAGAACCACAGACCATCTGGTGCAGCGCAGGGGACCAGACCAACTTCCCCTTTCTATTTCCACCTGCTCCAAGGCGCTGCCCCAGCGGCCAGAGGACCCGGCTCCCACAGCCACAGGCTGCACCGCGCCGCCATCGAGAATTGTCTTACCGCTGCAAGGCGCACAAAAACACACACACACACACAACCACCAACCCTCCAAAATTATGTTTCCAATTTCTGCAGCATTATATAATTAGCATCGTTTGTGCTGCAAAAGTAATTGCAGTAACATTTTTAATTAGTCTATTTGAACACTAACGTTTCTCCAGTGCGCGTAATATGTTGACATGAAATTACTAGGTTTGAGGCAACTCGGAGTGATTGGAGTTTGTTTTGCCTTTGTTTCTCACTTGCTTAATACAGTCAACAAGCGCACGCGCTGAATGCCTGCGTGAAGTTCACGGTGACAACCCAGAAGCCGTAGCAGCAGCAGCAGCACGAGCTGCAGTCAAGCCCGGGGCTGTTATGGGTTTCGCTTCCGTCTGGAGGGCAGCGAAGAGGTGGGGGAAGGAAGGGTGGGTTTGTGAAGCCAGATAGCAAGAGAGAAATACTTGCTTGAAAGGTAAAAGGCCCGTCTGACATTTGCCAGCTGCTTCGCTTTGGTACCAAAGGTTGAAGCGCAAAAACGCACAACGAAAACAAGAGCATTGCATGTGGAGGACGGGGAGAAGAAAACCTGGAAGAAGGAATTGTATTTGGTATGAAGTTTGGAAAAAGATTAAATCTGAAGAATATCTTTGCTTACTGAGTCATAACCAGAGATAAGAACATTTTCTCCAGAAAAGTTACTGCATGAGATCTAAGCATCCATTACTAAATGATGCCTTCTTTTTTTTTCTCTCTTCCTTCTCCTCTTAAGGAATCAAGATTCTTCTTTCCAAGATCTTTTTCACTTACTCTGTACACATGAAAGCAGTAACAGATGCGGGTTATTTTCTGCTCTGAAGTGAGAATCACATTCCATGGCTCCTCACCTCTGCGCGAGCACCTCTCCCCCCGGCTCTCCCCGGGCTGACAGCCCAGCCCAGCCGCTGCGAGGCGACTCAACGTTAAACAAACCCAGCTCCCAGCGAGGTGCCCCCTCGCCAAACCTCCAGTGCAGCTGGGACCCTGGTCTGCGGAGGGACCGAGAGCCGCTTGGACAACAGGAGAAAGACACCCCACGGATGGCAAAGGAGAAACACAAGCAGAAAAGATGAAGAGAAAGCTGCCAGTTCCCAGAAGCGGCATATTCCGAGAACGAGACCAAGAATTTCACTCTCGACAGCTTTCAAACCAGTTCCCTTTCCTTTATCATCCTCAAAGCACTTCTTAAGCTAGACGAACCAAGACAGCAAAGCCATCGGCTGTAACTTAGCCACACGTCGTTCCTTCACCAAGAGAGCCTGCAGGTAACGAGATGCTGCTCTCCTCCTCCTCACATATTCCCTGGTAACGGTATCGGACAGATGGAAACCCAGGAAGGGGAGAACACATACACCCCTTTCTCTTTGTTATTTATGAATTCACAGGAGAGCTCGCATACCTTCCAGCTACAACAGACCGTTCTAACAGAGTCAAAAAGCCCCCTCTGTACCACAGGCTGACACGCAGCCCAGTGCACGTCGAGCTTCCCGCAGGAAGAGTTTGTCTTTCTGGGAGCTCCAGGCACATCCACAGCACTTCAGTCTTCCAACACCCACAATATATCGGTATTTTTGTGTTAGCCTGCAAGAACCAGCCCTGCTCCTCAGGGCTGCCTGCTCACAGAGCTCCTGCTGCCCAGCACCGAGATGCTCTCTGGCTCTGAAAAAAGATGTTAGCCCAGAAAGTCTTAAGATGCGTACAAAGATAAGGAGGAGATTGTATGCGAGGATAAGAAGCAGATTATCAAGCAATTAAGCAGCGTTTGTGGTATCCATTAGTATTTCAAGCTACAAAGAGTCAGTTTCTGCTAACTTCCTGCCAAAAGTCAGAAGTAATGAGCTAATTAACAATCTAATTATTGCAAATGCCCTAGAAAGAAATCAGGGCACAGGTGAAAACCTACTTAAAGCAAGCATGGCAGTAGGAAACAGCTCAGAAATGAGACGGGCATGTGCCTCAGCTACATTTCCAGCCATCCCACTGAACAACAGGATAAAATAGTTGGGGAAGTTGTTAAAGCTGCAGTCAATAAAGGGAGAGCTAAACATTACACTCAAAGCTTACCGCAAGCCCTGTAGAGCTGAAGAAAAAGAACCCCTAAACAAAAGCTAGCGCCGAGGTCTTTTCCTTCCATATAAATACCATTTATTTACTATGTTCAGTATCAGCTACAGCACAAGAGGGGCACAAACCCAAAGCCTAGTGCCTCCTGCCAACAGGAGCAGTACCCAGCACTGCAACGGCTCCAGAGCAATAGCTTGACCAGCTCTGGGAGCGGGAGAAGAACACGGTGCCAGCCCTGGCACTCCGAGTTCTTCCTCCTGCCGCAAAAGAGCCGCTCTCCTTCCTGGAGCTACCCGGGGTATCTGTAATTTCAAAGCAGATGGCAGGCGGTAGTGACTTCTAGCTCATGCCTGACTTTCCAACCTGGAAGCGTTCTGCAGCGTACCTTCCACCATGGGATACCAACAGCACGATGCTTTCGCTGTAACAAAGATCACCCCCCCAGTCCACCCCACTAATGGCAGCGCTTCCACCCAGGGACCTCACAGCAGGGGACACGTGCAAAAATCCACAGAAGATCATTGATTTTAGGAAGGTATTTGGGGTAAAGAGCGGTCTGTTCTACATACCACAGTCAACAGAATTTCCTATTGCAATACAGTAATGTGGCTTTCACGTCTGTAATACCAGAATAACCTGTAAAGTGGTTTGGTAAGGCAGAAAGGCATGTTATAGACCAGTTCCTGCCCCTTTGGAGACATCACGCAGCACAGCGTGCTACTGGCAGTCCCACTGGTGTCACTGCAGCCTCCTAAGGGCTCCTGCTCCAAGAACCACAGGACAGGATTAAGCTGTTTGACATCTACTAGGTGCTGGAGGGTCTCCCCATTTGGAGACCAATTGCTGTGAATTAGCAAGCCTGAGACCACCTTGGTGGCTCCCACGTACTGACCTCACACCGACACCGACGACTGATTTAACACTGGTTAAAAGCATTTAAGGATAAAGCTTGAAGCAAATGCACAATTACAGGTTTGGACAATAGTTCCTAACAGCTGGAAGAGAGACTTGAAAAGGCTCAAATTATCTGATACCGAACGCTATAGGTAGAACTGAGCAAAGTGCTTAGAAATGATACAGGAAGAAAGAAAAACCCTGCCCTGCCAGCAGACGAGCCCCTCTAGCCTTTTCCAGCACACTTCAAATTTCAGGGGCATTGTGTTTGCACAAATACGCCCGGCATGATGCTGCCTGCACCACAAGGAAAGTCAGAGAATTAACAGCTGGGTAAACGTGGGAAGACCCACAGTAAGAGACATCAGCTGCACAAAACTACTGAGTGACACAACTTAACTGCCCATGTACGAAACCTCAGGTACCAGGGGAGGCTGTGACCTTGAGTAACACCACTGGGACATGTTTTAATCTCCACATCTGCTTTCTGCTGCTTGCTTACACCAGCCCAGGCCTTTCGGTGGGGGTCTGGGAAGTGGCAGGGAGATGCTTTTGGCATTTTAAGGTTATGCTCCTAAGGCAAGCATTAAGGATGAGTAGCGGTGCCACTTAGATTGGACCAGACTTACACCACTTGTACGAGCATCTGCAGAGATGCTCCTGAGAGCACCCAAGACAAAGCCCTCCTGTCTGCAGCCGCAGCGCAGGCAGAGCTGCCCTCCGAGACTGGGACCCACCGCGGCACCTCGAGTTTTGATTCCGTGCCACACCGTAACCCAGCGGGGGCTGTTTTCTCCTCCAGATACAATGAAGACTGCCAAGATGGGCTGTTCTTGAGATAGTAGAGCTATACAGCGCCTTTGTTCTCGTGCAAAATACCTCCCCTTGGGATTCAGCCACCAGCCAAAATAAAACTCTGCCCAAATATTCCTAAGAGCAAAATTTCCCTGCCAGCAACTGCAAGCACCGGCCCTGATTGAATCCCAAGCCCAGACCTTAACCTCACGCAGGTGTGACCCACACCACCGTGGCCAGGATTAGCTGGGCTACCTGTGAGCATGTGCAGCCTGCAGCTAGGGTAGCTAAAACATCACCAAGCAACCACATAAAACCCGGTTAATTTCATCCTAATTTCTCTCCTGGCACATCACAAATCCCCCAGGAGCCCCTCCAGAATCCCAGCATTATCAGAACAAAGAATTCTGGTTGTAGTAACCCAGAAGCTGCTGCAACATATTTCGTTATAAAGCCTCATTTCTCCCCAGCAACACAACTAAGCCATTCAAGTTCTCCCAGACTGCGTAGTTACAGCGTCGGACTGCCACCAAGCCAGCACGCAGCCTCTTCGCCGTTAAAACACACGTTTTCACGTTAAGTATGTTAAAAACAATAAACTTCCCTCCGCCTTTTTCGGGGGGATTTATCTGAAGTCTTGGGCGTTTATCTCTGCTACCGAAACCCGACCGGCTTAAAGCACCGACCAGTTGCCCGGTTCATTAAAAAAATGACTAAGCTGCTTCCCCGGCCTGGGCACAGCGGTTCCCGGGGGGATGCTGCCCGCCAGCCCCGGCACCGACGCTCCACTGGCAGCTCTGCGGTCGGGGCCGGTCCCGGGGGTGGGCGACGGTGCCTCTTCCCCCTCCCCGAGCCCCCCCCTTCCCCGGGCAGCGCGACACTCACCTTGACACTGGAAGCCCTGCTTGCCGAAGCCCCTGCGGAGAGAGAGGCGGCGTGAGACACCGGCACCGCAGCGCGACGACCGTGCCCGGCGCCACCGGTGGGAAGGGGCGAAAGCCCGGGAGGGACACCGGGGAGGGGAGGGTACACCGGGGGGGCCTGAGGGCAGCCGGGGCGGCACCCGGAGGAAGCTGGAGGGGAGCTCCGCCGG
>VZSF01004760.1:210688-404868 GCA_013398295.1 Chionis minor
GGGGAAATAAGTAATCATAGTGGTGGTGATAATTATGGTGATAATAACGGTATTAAAATAAAAATAAAAAAAAAAATCCCACGGAAATCCTGTCTCCAAGTCAGTCGCAGGGGCCGTCTGCGCGGAATGGAAAATGCCCGCTGCAGGACTGGCACTGAGAATGGCGGCTTTTCCCAAATTCCCTCGGGAGTCTGAGGCTTCCCAGTGTTAAGGCCAGAATTATTCCGCCCCACCCTGATTTTCGGCGCGATGCAAGTCAGCAGCAGGAGCCGTGAGTTCAGAGGGGATCCAGGCTGGAGCTCTGGCGGGCGCAGAGGAGGGGCACGGCCCAGCGCCTGGCCGGGCGCCGGGGCTCACCGTGGCTCGGGATGACCAGGAATGCAGCCATGAGCGGCCCGAACTGGGCCACCCTCCCAGGCCAGGCCAGGGCTCACCCACAGGCACCAGGGATGCAAAGCTGACCGGCTCAGAGGTCCTTTCAGAGAGTTTTTTTTTAAAATTAACAGTTCAAATAATGACCTTCTCTTACCCAACTCACTGCAGATACCTCAGCCATCGAGCACGGAGGAGTTTCCAGACCACATTTGCCATTCATCTTTCTCACTACCTGCCGGCATTCACTGACACATCAGATCCGTCAGCTTCCTCCTCAGTGTCCCACTATGACATCCAGGTCTCCCTACGCCAGCCCAGTGCCGTGTCGTGCCTGGTTTGGGAGCTGAGGCAATGAACGTTCAGATCGAAACTGGAGACAACTTTAATTGAAACATAATAATGAAAACATTTCTGCGAACAACGAGTCTTTCTAAATTCTCACTTGCGGGATTTAATTCTGGCTCTGCAGCCACGTGATCATTTTCCTTCTGTGGACCGAGACAGTCCCTGCTCCGCTTCGAACCAGCCCTCCATCCTACAATCTCTTTCTCCAGCCCTCCATCCTACAAGCTCTTTCTCCGAAGAAAGCCCCTCGAGCTCTATGGAATTAAACGCCCAGGAGACTTACCAGAAATAGGCCCAGAGCTGTTATTATGCGGCTGCTTTAAAGGGTTCATTACAATAATAAAACGTAACTGACCTGTCCTGCTGATGTCGTCTTTCCATAAACAGACGGGCTTGTTACTAACACCCAGCACCGTGTGATTTTACTGCTAAGAAGGAGAAATAAATTGCAGGCATCCCTCCTCATGCTGTGCTTGTGTCATGAGGAAATGAAGGGGAGCCTTCCCGAGGTTTCCCGTGGCGTGCCGGAGAAAGCAGGGGCCGAAGGTGGTGCTTTTTCTCCCCGTCATCATGCCAGCCTGTGCTGCAGGGTGTCTTCTGCCTCGGGAGTGAGGCCCTATTCACTGCTAGTTTGCACATAGAAATCTTCGCAACAGAAATAACTCCTTCTGCATGCAAAGGAATGAGAGTAATAATGAAAATAATAACAGGTCATTTTGATTCCTTTCCTGTGTATTTTCGCGAAGGAAAGTGCTGTATTACGCTAAGTGCACGCTGCATTTTACAAGTAGCCATGCTAGGCTGATTTTTTTTCTCATTTTAATTGCAAACTCTGCGCTTTGCCTGTTTCTTCTTTGTTGTTCTTTTACTGTATGTACCCATTTTCCAAACACAGCCCGCATAGTTGCCGCGTATGAAACCCAGCAGCAGCAGAAACCACTGAGAAAGTCTTTGATTTCCCCCTGTAAGTATTGATAATCATGTTAGTATTCATGCACAAGCTTTTTTCACTCTACTGGGCCAAGAAGTACAAAAGCCAGGTACAGTTTCTGCTCTTGGGAGGTTGTTTTCCTTTTTCCCTTATTTTACCATTTTCATTATTTAGCACACTCGGAGCCGTATCATATTGAAGGCAGGATTTTCAAGACCACGCTAATTTTCATGGGAGCTGGGTATTTGAAATGTCAGGCTGAACATCCGAGCAGCTCCTTCCTCTGAGGAAATTGTTATATTTATTAATGCAAGTAAAGTCCCCACAGGTGCGATGAGAGGACTAACACACAAACAACTCTGAACTGGCACTCTCAGGGGAGCACAGCGCGCGGAGCGGAGGGGAAATCAGCCCAATTCATTCCTGTTTCCATAAAAGTGCAGGTTCTCTATCACGTTTTCCCCTCCATCTGCTTCTGCCGTCAGAGCAGGGGACCAAAACCCAACCGGTGATATGGGCACATGGGATCTCCTTTCCCTGCCTGCAGCTGCCCGGTCCCTGCACGGACCACAGCACAGCGCTGTAAAATCCAGGCTCGCTTTACCCGTGGGCTCCATGGCCCCCCTCCGCTGCCGGGGGGGTGGGAGAGCAGCCCCGCAGCCGCGGGAGATGCAGAGACAACGGGTGCAGGAGCGGGCTCCCATAGAGATATGATTCACATCCTGAGGAAGGGACCTCATCCTCCCACCAGGCAACCGAGAAGCTGCTGTGTGGAAGGGAAGGCGTGGAGTGCATCGCAGGGCTGCCGCTTGCCCCGGGAAACGTGCGAGCGGAGCGCCTGCCGTGAGGCGGCGGGGTTGGGGTTGCAGCGGAAAAGTAACACAAGCCCTTTCCAACGAAAACCCCGAACCACAACTAACAAACTGCAGGGGTTCGGGTCAGAAACCTGCTGCAACCGCACAGCCCGATGTGTTGCAGCAAAGCACTGCGCTGCCGGCTGGCTCCAGCCCTGCAGCCCCGCGGGGGCTGGCTCTGCAGCGGGGTGGCGGGAGTCAGCCCCAACGCCCAGCGGAGAGGCAGCATCCCAAAAGACAAGGCAAATTCTCCCTGTTTCCCAAGCAAGCTCTGCCTCCACATGTGCAGGAGCCCCTCACGCTGCTGGTGCAGCTGGGATGTGCGCAGGAGCTGCCGTCCCGGAGCAGCGGCTCGCGTGGGAGCGCAGGCGAGCTCCTGGCAAGCGCGCTGCAGCCTCCAGCCTTGCATTGATGTAAGGATGCTGCTCCCTTGGTGCCCACATTGGCTTTCTCTAAAGAATTCGAAGAAGCTGGAGAACAGATTTTCTCTTCTTTTTTTTTTTTTCAGCATTTGTTTCTTAGGGACCTAAATCCGCCACAGGAAACAGGTGGAGGAAGAGTCAAACTCTAATTAAATATAAAGGTGTCTCAGCAGCGCTCAGCGGCCTCCACCTCCATTTGCGGATGCAGCGTTGCCTACCCCCAGTGTGCCAGGAGGGCCAAGGCAGGGACAGGGAACCCTGGAGCCCTGGGAGGGGCCTGGGAGGGGTCACCCAGGGCTTGGGGGTGCACGCTGAGGCAGCAGCACTGCTCCTTTGGGTCCAGACAAGTAAAGTTTTAAAAGCTTTCACCCAAAATGTTCTTGCCAGGAAAGGGTAGACCCACCACCACACACACATACCCCCCTGTTTTCTTTTTTCTTTGGAGGAAAGAAGGAAAGTTTGGAGGTCCCACCAAACTTTGGAAAAGCTTCTGGCTGCTCACAGGAGTTGATTCTTCAGGCCCCGTGGCAGAGGGTGCCAGGGCGGTACCCGGGTGAAGGGCCCCCGGGGCAGAGCCGCAGGCTGGGACATCCCCAGCTGTGCTGCTGCTGCGGGCAGTGCTGGCCCCACCAGTCACCCACTGGGGAGGGGAGCTCTGCCCCAGACCCCGTGAGGCACTGGGGATGGAGAGGGGGACGGGCAGGCCGCTCTGCAGCGGGGTAACTTCAGCTGCGCTGGTTTTTCCCTTTCTGCTTTCACAGTTTTTGCGTGTTTCACGTCCCCCGTGCGGAGAGGACGGAGCAAGGAAGAGAGAAGCTGCGTTCATGTGAGGAGAGACCTAGTTACCCACCCACCGCAGGCGAGAGCATCCTTCGCAGCCAGCCGCTGTGTGAAAACAAAGCAGCCCAAACCTTAGTGCCTGAGCACTGCATAAACCCTCGCGAGTGGCCAGCGGTGGGGAGATCGATGGGGCGAGCCACAGAGGCACGGCCGGGTGGGCGGCGATGCTCAGCTGGAGCAGCCACCGCTCCAATCTCCAATGCAAAAGGCAATCGTTTTCATTTACCTCCAGCCGATGTTTTTCGCAGCCTTGATTTGATCCGGCAGTGCGGATGCGGAATGGCTGTCTGCTCTGGGTCTGTGTGGACGTGCTGGAGGGGAATCGAGCGGGGCTGTCGCTGAGGACATCGGCACCACCACCTCCAGCAGCGGGGCTGCCGCGGGACACTGCGGGCTCCGGCCAGCCCAGCAGAGCTCCTCTGCTCTCCCAGGGGAGGTCTAAAACATGGGGAGCAGAGACACCCGCGAATCCTGGGCAACGAGGAGGAAACCCTCAGCAAAGAGAGCAAAGAAACGTTACCCCTAACAGTCCCCAGCGCGCAGGTTACTGGGCTGGCAGATAGCTGGCACGTACTGACTCTCGGCATGGCCATCCTAGGGCAGGAGGGCACCAGCAAGAGAAAGGGCTGTGATAAAAAAATTGTCATTAAACAGGGCTCCCTCCAGCCCAAGTCCATCCGCCCAGGGCAGAGCAGCCAAGACAGCATCTCCCCATCACACCGGAGGACGCAATTTCCCGTGGCAGCAGAGCTCATACCCCATTTCCAGGTGCTCAGCTGAGCTGTGCTCCTTTGCCCGGGACTCACGGGCACCCAAGAGCAAGAGGGGGTACCTGGGGGTGCAGCTCCTGGTGAGGAGCTGCCGGGCTGTGAGGGGCAGTGGGGCAGAGCAGGAGGAGCAAGCTGGTTCCTGGCTCGGTGCACAGACTCGCAGTGCCGGGTGTTCAGGGCTCATGTGAATGCATTGCTGTTTTTCAGGCCCACCACTGTTTCTTCCATCCCTCCTCAAGGCAAAGCATGTTGCAGAGGAATAAATGCGATGAGGAGCCTTGCTGCCGCACGGCAATACGCCCTCCACTCGCTCCGGCAAGGGGCACAGGAACCAAACCTGCCAAAAAAACCGCAGGAACGGAGTGCTCCAAACTTCCGTGCATGGAAAGCGCAATCACACATCGGGTACTTGCGTGGTTCGTCACATCACAAACATGGTTAGGCTATTTAAATATTTCATATTCCTGTCTGCTGGCTTTCAGGGAGAACAAATTAATTCTGTTTCATGTACCCAGAAATGGCCCACATCAAACTGTCTTCCCGCACCGTTGGTTAAACAAAGCTAGTGGTAAAATCCTTGAGGTTTTGCTGCCTGTTTCCAAACCCATTTGATCCATAAGTGGCTTTCATGTCCTGTGACTCTAAGATAGGAAGCGGTCATTACTGCTTGCTATTGATCCAAATCCGTGGGTATTTTCCGCCGCCTTCCAAGCCGGGTTAGCACACAGGTGAATTTGGCGTGGTGCCAGGAGCCAGCACAGTGCTGCCACCTCCACTGGTCTCACTGGTGTGCAAAGGGGAGCTCTGGGCTCGGGACAGCCAGGCGGCAGCATTCAGAGTTAGGGACAGTGTTAAATTTTTCTGCTGGATTATAAAAGCAAGACCCAAACTGAACGGTAACCAGACCAAGCTGCAAGCGATGAAACTGAGCCGGTGCACGGCCACTTTCCCATCCCACTGCACTGATGCACCCCGGGGTGCCCCCGCACATGCACCCCTGGGTGCCTGGCACCCTCCTGCCCAGGTTCCTGTTCACCCCTCTCCCTTTCCTAGGATCTGTGAGCTAAGTCCAGCTCTGGAGGCAGAGCAGAGGACGAGCAGAAGTGCACCCACCAGCGTTGGTGGTGCCACGACATCCCTGCAATCCTCTCCCATCTCTCTGGACAGGGCTGCAGCACCTGCCTCCTCTGGGATGCAAAATAATTCTGCTTGTGCCATGGCAAACTCCAGCTGCCATCCCCCGTGATCCAGATCTCTCTGCAGCACTCCTCCTCGTAAGGGATGGCTGGTTTTATATACTCGTTCACCACATCGCTCAGGAAAAACCATCTCATCATGAAGTTATTCACCCAGCCCTGCAAGGAGCTCCATTTAAATAACAATGAGGCTCAGTTACAGGCGGCAGGGCTGATCCGGGTGCACAATGACTTCTTCATTAAGCTTTGCCTCTGAGGGCTTTCCTCACAGCTGAGCCATTAACCTCTTCCCTCACAGCCACTCTCTCTGAGCCAGCAAACCATGGGCCCACAGAGCCCAAACGCACCCTGCTGCAGGTCAGGGGATGCTCCACAGCCTGTTTCTTCAAGAACGCTGTCACCCGGCTGCCTTAAATCCTGGGAGACGGAAATCCGCAGATAGATGTTCCTGTGGTGGTTTTGGCCTTTGTCCACCCCCAGCTTATCCCGGCATCGCTGCTGGCATGTCCTGAGCATGTCAATCCCTTCACACAGATGCTTTACAGAAAATCGGGTGGCTCTTCCCCGCTTGCTCGCTCCAAGCGAGCACGGGTCTCCTTTGGCTTGTACCGCTGAAGCATCGCGCTCGTACTCTGCTCCCTTTCCCCCAGCAGCTCTGCTCCTGGGCCTCCATCTCTCCAGCTGATCCACTCGTTTCCCAGAAAGAACAAGCCTGGGATAAAGCACAAATCTCCCATTAGCACAGGGTGGGGTTTGCCTTTTCTCACTGCTTTTATCTCATGTTATTTTCCACTGGAGATTATTCCAGCTTGAAGGCAAACATGCAGGCAAGAGCTGCCGGGGTCCTGCCTTGCTGTCCCCCGATGTCCCGCCAGCTGCCCTCCCCAACCCTGCAACTTGCGGGATCGTGCCCAGGCGCTGCGGCAGAGCCGGCAGAGGAGAGGTGCAGGGGAGGCTGACGGAGGATTGGCAGCTGGAGATGTGGGTTTCCCTCATTCCCTCACCCATGGCACTCTCCTGTCCGGTGTTTCTGCCTTCTCAGTGGCCTCTCGCTCGGAAGCCCGCGCACACACACGCGCACAGTTACCAACATACGCCACCACTCCGCGCTGCTGCCGGCGAAGGCTGTGGCTGCCACTGCTCAGGTGCCACCAACCCCTTCCCCGGGTGCTGCGCCTGCCAGGGTGAAGGAGCCTGGCTGTGCCCACCCCAGGTGACGTGTCCCCCCACCGCTGGTGGCTGCCGTATCCTTACGCGCAGATTTGTGTTACTGGAGCATCGCTGATGGGCTGTGATAGCTACGGTGCAGGCATTTCGCCTTCCCTCCGGGGAGCGGTGACCCCGGGAACCTGTCCACAGCTTTGCCACCGACACTGCTGCCATCTTCAGCTGTGGCATCGCATCTCCGCAGTTCCGTTACTCCTCTCTGGCCAGGTTCTCTCCAGCGGCATGGTTGCCAGCGAGCAAGCTCCTGTTTGTGACGGCTTTGGGAGCCCAGTGCCAGAGCTGCAGGCAAGCTGGTCTGCTCTGCACGGTGTGGAGCACTGTGGGACCTCACGGTACCACTTGGACCCCAAACATTTAAAGTCAGACAAAGCTGGGGAGGAAAAGCAATGAAAAAAAAAAGAAAAAGAAAAGAAAACAGAGAACAACCTACCTGTTGATGAATTTCCAGAAATATTTGAAAACGTTTCATCAAAAAAAAAAAAAAAAAAAAAAAAAAAATTCCCCCAGAAAGACTTGCTGCTTTCTAATTTAGAAATCAAAAGAATTTTTGAATGGAAAACATTTGCATGAGGTTTTCGCTCCTCTCTAACTAAATGGCTCGGTTTGGTTTTTGGACAGAACGCCTCAGCTGCTGTTGGGTTTCGTTTACCCCAAGGGCAGCGGGTTGGAGGGACGTGGGTGCCAGGCGGCCCTGGTGTGTCCCCTGGGTCCCAGGGCCTGGCCCCAGCCACCCACACCACCAGCCCCGGCGCAGGGAAGGGGAGGGAGCTCAGCACCAGCTGAGTGGGATTTTTCTGCTGTAAATCACAGCAGCTTGTTTTACTCCATGAGCCGCAAGGTTTATTTATCCCTCTCTGATGCTTGCTCAACTGTGTTTGTTAGCCAGATCGTACTGGTTGCCATCTGCAGGAAGCTGTAAATTGTTTTCTAGCTTTTCCCTACCGACTGCGGCTCCTCTAGCTCCTTCCTGCTCCTCTCAGAGCTGGGAGCTCCACAGCACCCAAGAGTGGTGGACATCAACTCCCCAGCCCCTGCCTGTGGGCAGCTGGAAGAGCCATGGAGACCCAGGAGCAAAAGGTCCAGGGGACACAGAGTACCATGGAAGCTCCTGTCTTCAGGAGGATTTTCACTCATTTCTCTGCCTGTGGGATGTCAGGCCGTGGCCAATCCACTCACTGCACCCAGCCCGGGAGCTGCTGAAGTGTGTTCAGGTGGAAATAATCCTCATCACTCGCGGTGGTCACATTTGCAGTGACACTGGAGGAAGGTCTCTGCTCCACCAGCAGTCTCTGAGCCAGTCCCTTTCCCCAGCTCGCCCTCTATATTCCTCTTCCCAACCTCTCCATGAAATCCAGGTGCTTCTGCAACCCTCCAGGGCAGCACTGGGGCCTGAGGACAACCCACGAGATGTCACCTGGGTTTTCCCAGGCGTCCTCCCTGCTCCAAGGCTGGCCGCTCTTGGAACAAGCAGAAGGTGAAATCCTCAGCACTCCCGGCTCAGTCTGGACCGCGTCCATCGGGTCCGGTGCAAATAAACGAACATTTGGCATATTAAGGGCCATCCTGCCATTCCCCCCCCTTCTCCCCCTGCCCTCAATTCATTCCAGGTGGAACCTCCTCCCCTGAAACGACTTGCTGGGCTGCCAGCAGGTATCGGAACATAATTAAATCCCGCTGATTTTTTTCAAACGTCCTTGGAAGCCTTCTGCCTGACCCGTTTCTGCTGCGTCCCAGCAGCGACGGCGGGGTGCCCTGCCTGCCCTCCAAACCCCGCTGCCCGCGCAGGCAGCCCGCCTGGCCTTTGCCGGGCCATTAATGATGGGCGTTAATGATCAAAGGGTCAAAGCTGCTGACACGGGCGGTGATTAGTGCGGGAAAGGAGGAGGGCAGCGCCGGGAGATGCCGGGCGAGGGGGATGGATGCCCCCACCCGTGGACCCCTCCACACTCGTGGGAGCTCCCACCCGTGTCCGGGGCTCCCCGGGCAGACGCGGCTTCTCCCAGCACCGTCCGGCAGCTCCGCCCGACTCGGGGAATGTCACCGTTGCCGTGGCAACGGGAGCGCTGCAGAAAAAAGAATGGAAAAAAAAAAAGGAAAGGGAAGAGAAGGGGAAAAGAGCTGAGGGAAGCGCGGGGGGGAGGGGAAAGGAAGCCGGGCGCGGGGGGGTGTCGGTACCCAGAGGCCACCCCCGACCCGTAGGGACACTTCCCGCAGGGCAGGGGGATGCTCGTGGGGGCTCTGCAGGCTGGTCCCACTATGGAGACAGGCTCCCGGGTCCGGGATCCATCCAGACCAGCAGCATCACCACTGTGGGGCTGGTGACAGCCGTCTCCCCCCATACCGGCACCGTGGTAGCCACGTCAAACGCTCAGAAACCAAAAATGGGGGGTCAGTCCACTCCGCCCCATGCTCCCCCGTGACTACAGTTTGAGAATTTTTCTCCATGTCTCCATTTTTTTCTTAAATCGAGGCTGAGTCCCAAATCACCGCGTGACCCCGGGACCTGCAGCTTGGGAATTAACATCAAGGGATGGGCAGGAAAGCGGGCAGAGCTGGGGGCAGCTCCTGGCTGGTGGTAACGGCGGGCAGGACAGGCACAGCCAGGAGAAATATGTGCCGGTGAAAGGCATTTTGCCGCTCAGCATCCTCTGCCCAACCTTCACGTGTCTTCTTTTTGCAGGGGTTCAGCAGCCCAAGCCCCCTCATCCTACCCTCTCCCACCACAGTCCTGGGCAGTTCAGACGGGGCCCCCGGATCAGGGATCGCTGCCCCACCTCCCCCAGGCACCGTGGAGGCTGGGGATGCCCCTTGCCATCACTCGCACCATGTTTGCAGAGAAAAGGAGGAAGCCCCACCAGCACCAAGGTGCCAATTACTCCTTCATTAGCAGCCAATGTATTTCTTTATCAGCCCTGTGCTTCTCTGTACAATGTTGATCATTTTGATGGAGCATTTGTTTTAATTTCCCAAATGAGGAAGCAATCTTGTAAATATTGTGCGGTAATTAAAATGGCTATTTATTGTGCAGCATTCTGGCTGCTGCCAGCACAGAACCTGATTAGCATTCCCCTTCCGCCGAGCCTTTGCTCCAGCCTGTCCTGCTGCTCCTGCAAGCTCCTTCACCCTCGTGCCTCTCGTTCCGATGTCAGCATGGCCAGTGACACGCAGCCAAAGCACCTCCGCGCCTGCAGGTCCCGCTGCTCTGATTCCTCGCTGGAGGTTTGATATCCTCCAAAAGCCAAGCAACCTCGAGGCGGCAAAGAGCAACAGAAACTCCTGTTTCTAAAGCAAAAGCTGCCCCTTGGGGTCTTGCGGGCAGCATCGGGATCGGCCTCCATGGGTAAATCACTGTGTCGGGGGCAATGGAATAGCGCTGGGTCTGGAGAAGGCACAGTGCCCTGGGGCAGTGATCCCTTTGCCAGCTTTGACCTCAGGTTTGGGGGCTCCTGCCTGCTCTCTGGCACCTGCCCAAAGGCTCGTGATGGTCCTGGAGTGCTGGGAGGGCAATTGCCTCCCGACCAGTCCCATCACCACCTGTAACACGGTAGGGTGCACATCCAGACAGAAGTCCTGGTACGGGACCGACCAAAGCATCCTGGGGGAGGCATGACAAGCCCACTGGGAACTGCCTTTCTGCTTGGGCTCACAGCCCCAACGTGGGGCCAGGGGGTGGTTTTAGCCCATTTCAAGAGCACAGGGCTATGTCAGCGAGGAGACACTGTCCCAAGACATGCCAGCGGTGGGCTCGGCACTGCCCGCTCCCAGCAGAGCCCAGGGGTCAGCACCAGTGACCTCCGTCATGGCTGACCTTTGAGGAGGACGGGGACGGGGGCAGGAATGGGGCGCATGGTTGTGTGTGCGGTCATGCAGTCAGCTCTTGCAGCCCGACAAGAGAACAGGCTGCGCATGGCTTGCAGTGGTGGGAGGCGGGGGGGGCCAGAAATTTCTCTAAGATGGTTCAAAATCCTCCTCCCGGGTCTCCATGGTCACCAGGAACCTGTGCGGGCTCCGGTGCTGGGTGCAGGGGTGGAGGGCAAGCAGTGGCCGTGCCTCCAGGGAGCAGAGCAGCTCTCCCGCTGGGGACTGCAGCGTGGCCGGGCTGAGCCATGGGGCAGAGAGACCCCCCATGGCCCCAGGAGCGGGATCGAAGGCTGCTCACCGCCCCCCCAGCGCCGGTACTCACAGCAAGCCCGACAGCCGGGGTTAGGAGTTATGTGTCTGAACCTGGGCTTCCACTCTTGTCACATTTGCATGAGCACAAATTAGTTATCTGTGTGGTTTCTGTTTATTATTTCCTCTCCACAAACATTCAAAGTGGCAAAAGCTGAAAAAAAACCCCCTACAACTTGGAAATAAACATCTATCCAAATCCATTTTAAAAGCCCTTAAAATGTAAATCCTTCCAGCTTGAGTAATGCTGGGTAAAGAAACACTTCGGTGCTGGGGGAAGCGAGGCTGAATGTCACCGGCTGTGCGGAGAGGAGGTGCAGCCCCCACGGCCGTGAGTGGCTCAGTTTCCCCCCCCTCCCACCCAGGGGGAAGTGGGGTCCAGGGGTCCCGGGCCCCCACGCCACCCCATCCCCTGGGCTCCCTCCCAGGAGGCACATTTCTGCGCTGGCTTCTCTCCAGGGATCCCGAGTGGGCTGCCAATGACGGCGAGAAGAAGTTAAAGATCAATAAAATGAGGAGTAGAAGCAGAAGGAGGGGGTGGGAAGCGGAGGCATAAACCCTTCTCCCCCCATTTCCCTTCAGCCAGCCTTGCTCCGGGGCCTCTCCCGCTCTCCTGCGGGGGTCAGGTCTGGGACCGCTTGGTCGAGCCCCCAAAGCTGAGCTGGGGACATCCCTACCTGCCCCCCACAAAACACCCTCAGCGCTCTGGCTGCCGTTGTTCGCAGAAGCCCCCGGAGTTTTGTGTGTGGTGGTGATGCTCGTTAGTGCTCTTTGCATATATGCTAATTGTCAGAGAGACTGCTCTGGCACTTGTGCCTTATTCTTGGGCTGCAGAGTAAATATAGCAGCGGAGGCTGGCGCAGTGCTCCGGGGTGGCACGGCGGCGAGGGACGTGGCGTGGCGGCGAGGGACGTGGCAGAGGGTTGAGGGATGCTGCCCAGCCTCGGGGAGCGTTCCCCAGCCCCACGGCCACCATCCAGGCACAGGAGGGCACGAGCCCGTCCCCGCGCCTGCACCGCCTGGACCCTGCTAATGGCACGGCTTTAAAAGCTTCCCCAGAATACATTTATACTCCCACTCCCTTTACCATCGCCTTGCTCCCCGTCTCCTACATACAGTGCCAGCTCACGCGCGGCACCAGCTCCGCACGTCATTGCCTACCTCCACTGTCCCCCGTGTCCCCATGCCGGTGCCCACGCAGCCACCACCATGCTCACCCCTGGGGTGCCCTGACGCGGCAGTGAGCACCCATGGGAGCTCCCCATGGCACCGGCACCCAGGGTGGCAAGCAGGGTGCAGAGACCCGGGAGATGAGCACAGGGTTAGGCTGGAAGAGACGTGCCAGCCAAATTACAAGTTTCCTTGGAAGCCTTGCGGGCGCAGCAGCCGCCCTGCCCGCCCCCTCGGGGCTGCTGGCAGTGCGAGGGCTGCAGGAGCTGCTCTGGTCCCTGCTCCCACGCAGCCCCTCACGCCGGGCTGTTGCTGCAGGGGTCCCCCTGGGTGCCCCTTCCCCTGCAAGGCTCTGTAACACCCACGAGCACCGGAGGAGTCTGGGGGCTGCACATCCCTTGGCTTTTTCACTAAAGGTCTGCACCCCCACACCCCCTGCCCTGTGCTGGTGCCGCTGCTGCCCTTCCTGTGTCTGGATTTTAGCGCAATTCATGATTTTTGAAGGTTTTTTTTAAGATAGGCTGGGGCCAGACTTCCCCAGTTTGCTTCCACAGGCAGGAGGGAGCTGGGAGGTGCTGGGAGGTGCCGAGGAGCTGAGGATCAGGTTGGTGCCATGGGAGCAGGTCCAGCTTTGACCCACTGGCACTGGCAAGGGGCAGAACATCCCGCTGCCCCCAGCTGTCCCTGCTTGCTGCTGCCCGTGTCTGTCCTGCCACTGCGGTTCTGCCCGATGGACAAAATGAGCTGAAAGAATTAAATCACCTTTTATTTTTAAGGCTGTGATTTTTCCGACTGTAGACTGGCAAATAAAACCTTTACAGCAGAGCAAAGTGAGAATTCCCAGATGCTCTCATGGGGCATGTTCCAAAAAGCATTCATCCATCATACTTCGCCGCAGACACACTCTTGGCATCTTGATGTGCTGCCTCTGCTCAGGGATGCCGCTATTTTAAGAGGAGGCCTTGGGGGAGCGCACCACCAGACACCCCGAATCCTTCCGAGGGGAGAATATGGAAAGCCAAAATGTGGGGGCTCCTCCTTTCCTGGACCGTGGGGCCAGGGGTGGCAGGCGAGTGGGCGGAAGGGAACAGAGAGGCGTTGTGCTGCCCGCAGATGAAAAGCCTTTTGTGAGCCCGGAGCGGCGGCACGGGTGGGGAAACATCGCCCGGTGAGGCTCCACCGCCGAGCAAATAACCACCACGGGGCCAGCACCGCTCGGCGCCTTGATGAGCTCACGGCCCGGGTGATTTCTTCTTGTTACGAGCGCTGTTGTCTGATTATTGCTAACAGGCAGAGTTATTGCTTCTCCAGCCTGTTTTTCCTGTCCCTCTCCTGGAGGCGAGCTCAGAGGCGCTGGGGCATCGGCGCAGCGATGGAGCCCAGTGTCCTGCCATAAAGGACACAATCCTGCAGCGATGGAGCCCAGTGTCCTGCCATAAAGGACACAATCCTGCAGCGATGGAGCCCAGTGTCCTGCCATAAAGGACATGGTCCTGCAGCGTCAGAGTTCGGGATCGCAGAGAGTGGCCCCAGACCGGCCATGGCCCCCGTGTCACCAAGCTCAGGGCTGATCTGTGCTGCCCTGTGCGTGGGCAGTGCACGGGCAATGTCCTGCCCAGCACCATGCTGGTGCTGGGGACATCCTGCGCTGCACCTCACTGCCACCCCGGCTCCCCATCACAGCACGGCGTGCTGCCCGACCACCCGTGAATTCCCTGTTCCCGACCGGGGGGGGGCTGCAGCGTGGCGGAGCTGGGTAGGTCTGAGAGCCAGGGAAGGAGAGGGACTCAGCCGAATTAACCGACTCATTAATTTGCACATTTGCACGCTGCATATGAGCTATTTCCAGCGTGATGCTGCTGCCAGCGGCTGTGTCCCACGCAGCCACCAGCCAGGGCGGGCAGAGCCACCCCCTCCAGGGACCGGGGGGGTCGGCCGCGGGTTGGGGCACAGGGTAAGGTGTGAAACGCAGCAAGAGCTGCTGCATGGCCGGGGGGGCTGCACAGGCTTGGCTGGGAATTGGGGCCACAAGCAGAGGTCGTGGTCATCTGCTGCCGACGTGAGCTGTGGGCGAGCAGGCTGGCTCGGCGGCCGTGCCGTGGCACTGGGGTCTTCATCCGGAGCCTCCCGCCACGGACAAATGCGCGGCTGTTCCCCGCGGGTGGGCTGGCACCGGGGAGCCCGACCGCAGGCAGCAGCGCAGCTTTCTTCCCCCGGTCAATGTTTAACCAGGGTATTTATTCAGAGTGAATAAATACAGTGTCAGGGCTGGAGGAGCTCGGGCAGACACAGGGACAGACAAACATCCTTCTGAAGCCGTTCCCAGAGCACACCCTGATTTTTTTTCCCTGTGTCCCCAACGAGCTGGCACCAGTCACAGCTGACAGCGCCTGGGCGAGCACGTGCACGATGTCTGCAGAGCCTTGGGTGGCTCTGGTGGTCCAGGGGGTGCCCTGGGCTCCCCCCAGCTTTTCATCACATGGGAATCTGAGTGTCCATGTCCTCACCAGCCCCCAAACCATGGCCATTACCACCCGGTTAGGTACAGGCACCCGCAGCATCAGTGCCCCACGCCTGCCCTGTTCCCAAGCAGCATCGCCACCACAACAGGCGCAAAGAGCCTGGAAAACACCAGGCAGCTCCATGTGCTGATAAAAACATGGAGCAGACCCATGGCCAGGCCTGATGCGAGTTTCATTGAATGGGAATGAGATATATTTTATGTCCTTAAAGCACATTAAGTGCTTGGAAGTTAATTGGTATTTAATTAGCATAAATTAAGCTTTTTAATAATACTCAGGGAAAAACAACGCAGTATTACAGATGCTTTATTAAAAGTCACCCTGACAAATTAAAAATGAATGCGCTGAACACATCAACAGCAAAACAGGGAAGCACATGCGGCCGTGCATGGGCCATCTCCCACCTCCTGCCCCCTTCGCCTGCGCCTGGGGACCTCCAGCAGCGGTCAGCAGTGTCACCACCCCAGTGGGACCGTGTCACCTTGCCCCTCGCCCACACCTGCCGGGAGAAGGGCCCTGGAGCCGGGGTGGAGGAGAGAGCCGGGGTGCGGCAGGGAGCCGGCCCCGTGCAGAGGCAGCTGCAGCCATAAGCGTGTTTCCTGCGGCGTCGCGGAGCCGTGCTTCCTCTCGAAAGGGGAAGGTGGGCGCCCCTCGCACCCCAGCGCGGCAGCTGCCTGCAGCCCCACTCCCGCAGAGGTCTGTGCCCCAAGCGGGGGCCGGGGCGGGTCGGGGTTCCCACGGTGGCTTCCCATGGCACCCAGCTCCCACCAGCACCTGCGCCCCCCAGGGTCCCTCTAGGAAGGAAGCAGCGACTTTGCTCCTTGTTTGGTTTGGCTTTTTTTTTTTTGGTGGCGTTGCCGTGACAACCGTCCTAGTGACATCTTCATGCTATTTGTCTCCTTCTGTGGGTTGCATCATTTTCCTTCCTGAATGAGCAGCTGGCTGCACCCCGGCTCACCTGGGGCCTGTGCTGCCCACCGTGGGGCAGCGTGTCCCCCTGCCCAGCCCCGGGAGGGCTGCCTGTGGGAAGGGTTGCAGGCAAACACGCACCCACCCGGCCAGGGATGCTTCAGTTCTGGCATTTCCTCCCTTCAGCATCTCTACAACATTGTCCTTTTCCGAAAAAGAGCACAACTTTGTGCGCGCATGCCTGCATGTGTGGGTCACCTCCCGGGCTGGGGAAAAAAAGCGAGCGAGCTGAAAATAGAGAGGTGACATTGTGCAGGGCACTGCCAGCCCCACGGGGACATCAGAAAGCCAGGAATGTCCTCCCTGCCACAGCAACAGCTTTTCTGCCTCTGTGTGGAGCAGCCCATGAGAAGGGGTAGGAAGCATCTGCTTTGCCCAGGGGTCTCCTCCAGGCATCTCAGAGCCACACCTGTAGGGGCTGGGAAAGCAACAGGCATTTCCCAGGTTAAAAGTCTGCAAAAGTAGGAGTCACTCAACGCAGGTCACTTGAGGGGTTCCCCGCTGGGGCTGGGAGTACCCGCAATGACACTCCTGTGCCAGTTTGCCACCCCACAAGCCCTCTGAGTGGTGGGGATGGGGTTCCTACAACTCCCTCCCTCCCCGGGGGAGGCTGGGGAGTCCAAACGATGAGTCAGGGCAGAGCTGCCGTAGGGGACAGATACCCGGCTGACGTAAAGCTGCCGCGCTGGCTCCTCTCCCCCTGCCCACACAGCTCCATCGCTCTCCTGCTGACTCCGCCTGCTTATGGCAGCAGCTCCCTCTGCCAAGGCAGCCCCCTCACCGGGGCTGGGCAGCCCCCTTCCCTCACCCCCCAGCACTTGTCCTCTGGCACGGGACAGATGGACCCATCCCCAGCTCTTGGCAGATGCTCTCCTGATGCTGAGAGGTACCCCAGAAATCAGCCTGTGACCAAAGCTCCCTTCTCTCATCACCCCGCTGTGTGACAGCCCATGGGGCAGGCCATGGGCAAGAGACGATTGACATCGTCCTGGACAAACACAGTGCTTGAGACCACAACTTGAGTACTGTGTCCAGTTTTGGGCTCCCCAGTTTAAAAGGACAGGGAACTGCTGGACATGATGCAGCGAAGGACCATGAAGATGATTAGGGGGCTGGAGCATCTTTCTTATGAGAAAAGGCTGAGGGAGTTGGGTCTTTTAGCCTAGAGAGGAGAAGACTGAGGGGTGACTGCATAAGTGTTTACAAATACTTAAAGGGAGGGTGCCAGGAGGAGGGGGCCAGTCTTTTTTCAGTGGTACCCAGTGACAGGACAAGGGGTAACGGGTATAAACTCGAATATAGGAAGTTCCATCTCAACACGAGGAGGAACTTCTTTATTTTGAGGGTGGCAGAGCACTGGCACAGGCTGCCCAGAGAGGTGGTGGAGTCTCCGACACTGGAGATATTCCAAACCGGCCTGGATGCCATCCTGTGCAACCTGCTGTAGGCGGACGTGCTCTGGCAGGGGGGTTGGACCAGATGATCTCTAGAGGTCCCTTCCAACCCTTAACATTCTGTGATTCTGTGACCTGTGCAAGGGACAGGAGCCAACCCACAGCACAAGCCAGAGGAGCACCCTGCCGTGCTGGGGCACGGGCTCTCCGCAGGCTGGACACTGGTGGAGAGAGAGCTGAGATGCTGGGCTGGGAGAAAAATGCAGGAGCAGGTGCGGGGCAGGGTACGGAGCCTCGCAGAACCCACCACCATTCCAGGGGCTGGGGAGTTCCTGCAGGTATGTGCCAGGGCAGAGGAAGCTAGCTGCATCAGGCCCTGGAATTCTCATGAAGTTAGAAACTGGTTAGTGTCAGCGCTGGCGAGCGATGCCACACGGTCCCCAGGCACGGCCGCTTGATTCAGTTTCTCACCACCTTAGGAGGATAACAGCAGACTCCTCACAGGGCATTTGGGAACCAGCAGCTCTCTCTGCCCACCCCAGGGAGCTGGAGATGCTCCTGGAGAGCAGCCCAACAGCAGGCTGCCAGCCACAGCCACATGCACCGGACCCCCTGAGTGCGGGGCAGTGGTGTCCACCCCGGAGGGCACAGGGTTCCCCAGCCCTGCAGATGCCCAGGCACAGCCCTGGTGGGATGGACACCATGCACGGACCATGCTGGGGGAGGCTGGGACAGCACGGGCACTGGTGTGGGTCAGGGGATGCTCCTGGAGAGCCAGTCCCACAGCCACGGAAGGGGCTGGCAGAGCCCCGGGGAATGGGCTGCCTGGTTCGGCTGGGCTGCTTTCCATCGTCCCCGCAGAGTCAAGTGAACCTTCTCCCGAGCACGGGCTGCCTGGGAGATGCAGAGGGGAGGTGGGATGGTGAGGAGCAGGGGGCTTCACACCGGCTGTGCTGAGTCACACCAGCCACCCACAGCAGGTCAGCAACAACGGTGTGCACGTGCCCCGGCATCCGGCATCACTTCAGGAGCAGGCGGGTGTTCTGGTCACCAAGGAGGAGCCTTTGGGGAGGTAAAAGAGAGAGAAACACAGGATCAGCGTCTTCACCATTGCCAGTGTGCAACAGAAACTCGACAGCAACAGCACAGCGCCAGCCCAAGCCTGGATTTGCCCCACAAGAACACACAGGTGGAGCAAACGTGGATTTGGAGACAGGCTGGATCTTTGCTGTTGCCCTGTCCTCATGGGAAGGAGAAGGGGAGGGAGTCTCTCACCCTTGGACATCTCTCTGGAAAAGTGGCTGCTGGTAGCCCTGACCCAGGGAGCAGGGAAGCGGCCAGGCAGAGTGCAGGGCAGAGACCCCAGGGAGGCAGCAGGGTGGGAAAGGGGGGGGTTAGGCTGCACGGCTCCGCTCTCCTTACTGCTGTGGGCATCACGTACCTCACCAGCGCGCCGACGAGGAGGGCAGCGACCGTGGGCCCTACCCAGTAAACCCAGTGATAGTCCCAGTAGTTTGCTACCAGAGCTGGCCCAAAGGCTCTGGCGGGATTCATGCAGGCTCCAGACACGCCACCTCTGAAAGAAGAACAAACCAGCTGCATCAGCGCTGCGGGACACAAAACCGGCACCTGGCCCCCTCGTTTCCTGGACAGGACGATGCACAGGCTGGGAGAGGGGGTGTGTGTGTGGGATCAGCAGCGTACCCCTCCCAGGGCTCCTTGCCAGAGGTCTAGCCCTGCTCTGGGTGGGTGGCAGGCTCGGACCACCGCGGCCCCCATCCAGCCACGGCTGCTCAGTGCCTGGGGACAGTTTGCCCCGGCAGCGTAAGGAAGCCCAGACCCGAGCGGCTGCTCTGCTGCCGCACTGGTACCAGCCCGGCCACCGCGGCTCACCGGCAGGCACCTGCTCACCAGCATTTGCAAATTATCGGGGAAAACCTGTCGCGGGGTGGAAGCATGAGTGCTGCGTCTATTTTGGGGCTTGCCAGGAGCCGGGCTTTTAAACAGGGAAAGCTCCGCACCACGCGTAGGTAGCGGAGTGGGGCAGGAGAGACAATAGCATCTACAGATTAAAGAAAACAGCAACAGATAAATATTTGCACAGGAGGTTTGTGTAGTGTTTAAATAAGAGCTCTGAATCCCGCTAGAGGGGGCACTGCCTTAACTAAACAACCTATTAGCATTCATAATTGCGTGCACTCGTTATCTGATCGCAGTGGCACAAGACCCAGGCTGCTCGCCCGAAACACCTGCCTGCGCCGAGGCTGCGCGTGGCAGCGTTTCCAGCAGCCACGAGGACACGAGCGTGAGGAATGGCTCCAGATAAACCCTCTCCTGTTTGCTCAGGGCTTCCTACAGCAAACACCGCCTGTGGGTTTTATCAGCCCATAGCAGATACTCGCAGAGGCTGCTTGGCTCAAGTGCCACGTGCTGGGCTCGAGCCACCGGCCTCTCCTGCCGCCGGCCAGGCTGCTCGCAGCAGCTCTCCCCAAAAATGTCAGGGCGCCAGCGGACTCACTCGCCAGCCTCTGCAGTGTGCTCGGCCGTCCTCACTTCCCCTGGCCAGCTGGACCTGTGCTGTGCTGCGAGAGGGCACATCCCATCTCATCCCACTGCATCCCACCGCATCCCAGGCGTGGGCACTCTCCCTTCCCCGGTGCGGGGTGCAGCAGCAGCCGTGTCAGCTGGGGAGGGAGGGGGAGCCCTGATGTGGGGAGCTAACGCTGGGGTGCAGGGGGTCCTGCCTCCCCCGGGCTCCACTCAGCCAGCACCTCATGGAGCTCTGAGCACCAGCTCCATCCCTGCAGCCCATGGTCTCATCCTGACCCCCTGCCCGGTGACAGCGGCTGCTGGAGCGGATGGCACGGGCTGGCCCGAGGGAATGCACATGGGGAGAGGACTCGTGAGCTCACCCCGCCAGGATGTTGACCGTGACCGTGAAGCCGATGCAGAAAGGCGCCAGCGGGGTCTTGGTCTTCCCGTTGATGGCACCCATACAGACCGCGAGGACCAGGAAGGCAGTCATGACAATCTCACCCACGAGGACGGAGGGGATCTGCTTGTCGGCTGCGATGCTGCTGAAGGCTCCTCCACTGGCATTCACGTACCGCTCCGTCGCCGCCATGGCCTGCACGGGGGGAGCCCTGTTTATGCCGTCCACGCTCCATATTGTGGGCTTTAACGGGCATATGTGCTCACTGTCAGGACAGCGTGGGCGGGCTTAGCATCAGGTTAAAGAGGAGCTAATCTCATCACTTTCCTCCTGAAAGCCAGCCCTAAGCGCCTGGCAAATATAAACTCATTAGCGAGGGCTCTTAGCATCTCCTGAGATAATGAGCCAGCCACCGCTCTCCCGGCGGAATGAGCCTCAGGAAGCCACCGAGGGGACTGCGGTGGCCAAATGGCACCGTGCTGCTGGGTGCGGGCTGCCGGGATGCTGGGAATGGAGAGCACCACACATAAATTAACCTTACAGCACAGTGCCACAAGTAGTACCGCAGGCAAACACCGTGTGTGTGAACGGCTGCAGCTGCAGAGGTACTGTACATCGTTCTGTGCCTAATTAGTGTGCCATAGCAAACCTCCGGAGAGCTGCTGCCATTGAGAATTAATTAGCCAGGCCCCAAAGCGCCGTGCACAGGCGGCACCCCCACATCTGCGTGGCACTGCCAGACTCAAGCGGGGAGCACGTTGTCCAAGTCCTGCAGACAGAGCGTGAAAGACCCGGGAGGAGGAACGGGGCGCCGTGGCCCCGAGCGCCAGACAAACCCCACGCCCACACAGCAAACCTCTGAGCCGCATCACCTGGTGAGAAACCAGCGCTCTTAATTATATGCAGAACTGACGGACCAAGACCCCCTCGTCCCCCCCATCACACACGCTGATGCTGGAGACCGTGGGGCTGGGCAGCAGGTCTGGCAGAGCAGCGGGACCTCCTGCACCCCAGCGTTAGCCCTGGTTAAAGAGACTCCCCGGCTAACCCTACCTTTGCCAGGCCAGCTCCTATCGTCCCTCCGCAGAGCTGCGAGATCCAGTAAGGAATGAGCATCGTGATGTTCAGCCCACCGACCAGCCACACGCCCAAGGACACGGCAGGGTTGAAGTGGCCTCCGCTGCAAAGGAGAGAGGAGCATCGGTGAGGGGTTCAGCCCCAGGGCGGGGTTCAGCCCCAGCACGGCATTCCCTCCTGGGGACTCGAGCCCCGCACTTGCCATGGCCTGGAGCCACAAACGCTTTTTCTGCCCTTCCCGTGAGAAGGTGCTATGCACTGCAGAAGAGCAGAATTCAGCCATTTCCTTTCTCCGCTGTTGCTGCTTCAAAGCAGCAGCATCTTTGTGCTGGATACCCACCCCCTCCTACAGTGCTGATGGTGGCAGGAGCTACCCTGGTGCACTTGCAAGGACAGGGTTTGGGACTGGGTCTCCGGAGACCCCCAGGTGGTTCTAGGAGCTGCCACAGCACTGCCAGGGGAGGTGTGGGGACAAGGAGGTCTCTCCCTGCATTGCAGGGCGCTGCAGGCTGCGGAGTGCAACACAGCCCTGCCCTGGGTCCTGGTATGGGGGGCGGTTACACCGCTGCCCACCCCCAGCAAGAGCTTTGTTGGTGGCAGCAGCACAGCCCAGCCACCAGTGCTCTCTGGAGCAGCTCCTCTGGGGGCAAAGACTCGGGGATGAAAGTCATTCCCTGTTACATCCTTGTGGCAGCCTTCCCTGCTGCTCGGGAAAAGGAGGAGAGGTGCCAGCGAAGCTGGTAGCCTGCCTGGGAGCAGCTGCAGGGAAACCTTGTTGGGAGAGCAGGGGCTGAAAGTCCTTCCCTGAGCGGAGACCAGGACGCAGAGCAGCCTCTCCCCAAGAAGAGCTCGGTGTCAGCTCACAGACAGTCCAAATCAAAGATGGGAAAAGCAACAGAAAACCTTTTCCCTTGCCGGTTTCCCTTGCTCCGATACTAATTTCCTCCGCTAACTGCCCTGGTGCTGCTCCCTGTGCAGGGGACACGTTCCCCCAGGGAGGCAGGGAAGGGGACAAGTGCTGTCGGGCAGGGATGAGGCCACCTCCCGGCCACACCAGCGCTGCTGGACTCTGCTGGGATTTTCAGGGTTTATCTCCCTCTGCTCGAGGCAGATGCAAAGACACACTAATTCCCCCCCACTCCTGTGTGCTGCCCACCACGGCCCCAGGAAGGGCTGGCAGCAGATGGCACTCGCCTCGTTACAGGACCTAAATCATTCATCTTGAAGACCACATGTAAGACAAACTCAGATACTTTCTAATTAAAAGAGATTACCACGAGACACGCGTTAATGAACAAGTTTCATAACCAATCAGCCCTAATAATAATCGCTGGTGAAGCCGATGAGTCAGAGTGTCTAGGAACTATAATTACATCTTACTCTTCAGCTGTAATTAAAGACCCGTCATACAAGAGCAAGAAGTTGTGTTGTTTAGGCTAGCAAACATCTCAGCTGGACAGGGCTCTGGCTGCAATTCCCCCCGGGATGGGTGGGAGCCTGGGAGCTGGAGGAGGACCTGTCTGCCAGTAAACCCCAGCCAGAGCGCTGGCAGCGTGGCCAGCGAGCACGCATCCCGAGACAGGCTCCTCTCCAGCCTCTCTGGGCACAAATCTCTAAAACCTGACGTTAGGCTAAAACATCTCCCAGCTCAGGCCCCCGATGCGGCTCCTCCTGGTTTCAGAGGTAATAGGGGACCCCCGGGACGCCCCTGCAGCCCCTCGTCACACAGGATCCCCGTGCTGCTTCACTGTGCCGAGGGCTCGTGGTCTAGCCGACGTCTGGTACATGCACCCTGGATCACTGAGTCTGGACTGCACGAACCTCACCCCGTGGCGTTATCCCCGCTAATCAGGCACTGATAAATTATCAGTCAGTTTGCTCTGCACTCCAGGACTCATACGTGAGCCTGGCCAAGCCACCCTGCCCCTTAGGGGCAGGTTTGTGCCACAGCCTGGTGCATTGAGGGGGGACAGCCCCGAGCCATCCCATCCCCAGACTGACAGAGCCAACCAGAGGGAAGGGAATGAAATTCCACAGGGACTGTTCCAACTTCTTCCTTCAGGGTAAATCTCTATCTTAGCGTCAAACAACACCATTTTCCACGAGCAGGTTTGTCTAAATGTTGCTTTTGAAGAACTGAAACCAATTGTAAATGGAATCCAAATTTTTCATCTGAAAATGCACAGGGGAGAGTAGCATACTTGGGTCAAAATGTTTAATTCTGACATCCTTTTAAAAGGAAACTTCTCAGCTTCCCAAAGGAATGCTTTTGTTTCAGCTTTGGCCACTTTTATTGAAAGGGGATTAAAATAAAACGTTGCAATCAAAAGCCAAGCGAACTCCCCCAAACCCAAGGCGTTATGGACGACCACCACCCAAGCAGCCGCGCCATTCCCCAAGAGGCTCGGTGGCAGCTCAGCGCTGCTGCGATACCAATATTTGAACAGATCCCAAAGTCAGCGTGGGGGGAGACACGAGCATCTCCTCCTGTGCACGCGCAGAAACGGTGCCAGCGCCGGGCAGGGACCATGCCGCCCCCGGTGAGGGAACCCTCCCCTTACCTGATGCCTCCCAGGATGGCAATGGTGAGCCCCAGGGCCAGCCCGTGTGCCAGGGCGGGCTGCAGCCTCCCTGTGCCCTCCGCATCCTCCACCACGGACAGGCAGCCGATGAAGATGAAGAGCGTGCTGCCCAGCAGCTCGGCCACACAGGGCTGGAGGTAGCGCTCATACCAGTGAGGCTGCAAGGGCTTGGACCTGATGTCCATATCCATCATCGCCTCCTTTGCTTGGAAGTGATGGTGCTCGGCAGTGGCCATTAACGAGGCTGTAGGAAAGCAGGCAGAGTCCTGGTCACAGCCGGTCCCACGGGCAGGATCGAGGAGATGCTGCGCACCAGAGGAGTCGGGAAACTGGAGATGCAGGCTCATGTACCTGAGGGGCCCCGGTACAGGGACAAGGACCCTCAAGGAGCACCCTGCTTGTCCTGCTGAAAGGCTGGGCAGGCTCCCCTTGACCCGTGTGAAGAGGTAGTGGATGGGAGGCTCTAAAAAATGGATTGGATTTGCATTGCTTAAAAAAAAAAAAAAGGGGGCAATAAAAGCTGATAGGGCAGCTCCCAGGAATATAAAAGCTCTTTATCACTGCCATTCCTTGGTTCAAGGCTTTGGGGGTTTTTTTTCCCGCAGGTTGTTTTTGTTGCTGTTCTTGTTTTAGGGTTTTCTGCCAAGGCTCAGAACGTGATTCCTTTCATGTGGATACCCGGAGTGCCGGCACCTGTGCGAAGCCCAGCTGGCCGGCTTCCCTGCGCCACTTCCACGTTCTTGGGCTGCCAAGAGGTAGCACGTGCCCGAAGGACCACAGCATGGCAGGCACGGGGGCATGCACGGATCCAGCAGCGCCCTGGGAAATGGTATATGTGGCTCTAAGGGAGGGAAAACTCACTCCTTGTGAAAAATCACTCCTGGCCAAGGCTTAGCTCTCTGTAATTAAGTCTAAGCCCAGGTGTAACACAAGAGACCAGAGCCCTTCCCGGCACGGTGCAATTGAGAGCCCTGACACGCGTGTGGAAGGGGATGCGCGAGGAGCAAGGGGAAGTGCTGCATCTCAGGAAAGGGCATCCGGAGTCACCACTCCGACATGGGGGAGGCAAACCGGAGCCCCTCGGAGCCAGCCCAGGACTCAGAACAGTTAGGTGTGGAGGGCAAGACGCCTCTTTCGAAAACCGCTGGACACTGGCACCTTTGTATATGGCAAACATGGGATTTACTCTGTGTTTCTACAGTAACACCTGAGGGGCTTCAAATCCTTAAAGACAGCATCAGCACTGAGCAGCTGAACCTCTTCCTACAGACCCAGAGAGCAGGTGAAGTGACAAATTTGCCTCACGTCACTAAGGACGCCTGCCTGAACCACAAAACTGATTCCTCTGAACCTCAGCCCACGTCCTGCCCAGAGCCCCGAAAGCAGGATCAGCCCGCTCTGATGGTCTGTGTCCCCCTTGCACTGCTCTCAAATAAAAGATTGCTGCCAGGGGGCCTGAGGATGCCACCCGGCAGCTTTCAAAGTTGTCACTGATCCGACACTTAACCCAAAACCTCCCCCAAAGCCCCATTGCACCCTGTAAGGCATCACCCCCCGGAAAGCCAGACTGAAGGCACAGCGGAGGCTGTGGAGCTGCAGGGGACGCCGGGCACTGCCACACCGCCCACGCAGAGACAGGCACGGCACAAATTGCCCCGGGGATGCCAGCACGGGGGTCTCCACAGCGACAGGCACAGCACAAATTGCCCCGGGGGTGCCAGCACGGGGGTCTCCACAGCTACAGGCACAGCACAAATTGCCCCGGGGGTGCCAGCACGGGGGTCTCCGCAGCGCAGCTTGTGCCGAGCAGCAGGAACGTGCCCACCCATCCGAGTGGGGATGAACCCGCTCGCTGTGGCGTTGCACCTCCTTGAGCAATCGCCTGCAGCGCTTCGTGTTTGTGGTGGGTAATTAAGGATTGGGGTTTATAGATTTTTTATTTTTTTTTCCCCTCTTGTAAGCAAGGGTAAAGAACACCACAGATGTTTTATGGTGTTTTCACAAGACACTGGGGATGGGAAGGAAATTTCCACTTGCCTGTCCCAGGGAGGGCTGTTGCTGGCCACATGCCAGACGAGGGTCAGGCCAGAGCTACACGGGAATCCCAGTTCAGGCACCTCTAAACAAGACTCTGTAAAGTCATTTCCCCTCCCGAGAGCTTGTTTCCGACAGACAAAAGGTTATTGGAATCACTGGAATATGGAGAGTAAGTGGTGGGTTTGGCTGGTCCTCGGGGCTGCTCTTTGAACCCCCTGCATGGACACATGGAACAGGAAAATATCTGATCCAATCTGATCAGCTTGCAGAGCAGTCACCTGGAGCCAGTTTCCAACAGGTACACTGAGTCCATCTGCCACCAACGCCTCCCAGCGCAACCAGATGGGGGTTTCGTTGGGAGGGATTTTAACTCGGGCACAAGGAATCCAGATCTCATTTCTTTTTCAGGTTATTTCTTATGTGAGAGAAACGTAACACCTATCCAGGTTTCATCTGATGCTTCTTACCGGCAGCTCTCAAAGCGCTGTGCAAGACGATGCTGGCATTGCATCGGTGCACCGGGCTGCCCCGGGTCACCAGCAGCGCAGGCGAGCCCTGGGAGCCAGTCCCCGTTGTCCAGGGGGTACAGCAGCCGAGTAGCCCCCACCAGATGCTGCTGCCACCTACACGGTGCAGGAAGGCTGCCGATGGCAATGCTATCATGCCTGGACCGCAGCCATAAAGGCTGCTGCAGATGTCTCCCAGCGGAACCACGGCTTCGGAGCACTGGAAGGTCACAACTCAAAAGTGAAGATTAACCCTGCGTCCTTGGCTTTTAAACATTTACCATTATTGTTTGGGGAGCGGGGATGTTTGCCTGAGCCTTCTAGAGGAAACACTCTGCGTTCAGGCAACAAAGGAATTAATTATTACTAAGCACAGGACTGAAACAACAAAACAGAAGTGTGGTCTTGAGGGAACACGCTTCCCCCGTTGGTGGGAGCTCCAGCCAAACAGCTCGGCACCAAGTGCCAGCCAGTGCTGCCCGCCCTGCAGAAACCTTTTTCACGGGGCCACGGGGGATGTGCCGCTCACTGAACAGTTCGGTTGGCAGTTTCTTGCCTTTCTTCCTGGAGTTCAGGGAACACCACTCTTCTCTAACCACTGCCTCGGTGTAAGGACCATTACAAGGGAAAATAACATGTGTAATTCAAGTTAACGTCAAAAACAGGGACAAAACCAAAACAATAAAATAACGATGATTTTTTTCAGCACCTGTCAGCTGTGGCTCCTAGAGTGCACCTGAGTGCATAAATCCTACCTGAACCTCCTGATGGACAACTGAGGCTGAGCAACCACTTGGCTTATCCTCAAATCATCACAAAGGGGCAGAACTGGACCTGGCAGCGTGGGAAGGCAGGCAGGCAACATACGAACTAGCCACGTAGGAATTATCTGAAGTTTTCAGCCGTGCTACACTGAGAAGTGCCAGAAGAGCGTGCAAGACAACGGGGCGTAGAGTTGCTCAGCATGGTCACAAAGTCACACCGCTGGCAAGACGACCATGGGCAAAGCAAGGAACTGAGGTGTCCACCAAGGCTCCAAGGGAACACCATCATCTCTGCACGCTCAGGGCTGCCTGGACTCTTCCACGCAGTCAAAGGTTTACAGCAGCAATACACATGATCTATAATTATCATCATGAATTGGCAGAGGCGGTGTTGGATTTCTCTTATGTTTACCCTGAACTGTGGCTTTCCTGCACTTAAAACTCTTGAGCATAATACATTTTCCATCACGCATAGTAAGTAGTTGCTACAGACCCATTTTAAGCTACGTCTCAATCCAACATTTCTCCTATGCCATTCTGAGAAGAGGCTGCTCCAGCACCTGTCTTTTGTTTAGAGGTGCCACTAATGTGCAAAGAAAACAACCCTGCTCTTAGGACCCTTTGCCCCTCATGACTAAGATAAAATACTTGGCACTAAGGTTTGCTCAGTAAGCTTGATAGAAACTACGCTCGTGGGAAAAGGCGTGGGGATGAGAACAGATAAATCTGTTCATATTAGCAGACGCTTATTTTTGTCCTTGTTTGTGCTTGCACCGATTTGTTAAATAAGTGACAACAGCAACTGTGTCAATTAGTACAGGAAATGGTGGTACAGAACAAGCAACAGCTTCAAAAAATCCTTTTTAGGAACTGTAGAGAACATTTGCCATGTCCATCTATCTGGACAGAAAAGTTAGAATACCCCTATTTTATCCAGGCCCCCCCCCCCCCCCCCCNGCTTCATCGTGCAGATCTGCAATCTTTCACTGGCTTTTCTACATGAACCATCGCACCCAAACTCAAACCACCCAAACTCAAAAAAGCACTTAAGTAGACACTTAAGGACACACTCAAGTGCCATTAACATTTAACAATGCTTAAGTGCAGGACTTGAGCACATGTGGAGTCTCTGTTGAATCAGTGCTGGTACCTCTTATAAGAGACACTTCCGACTGGATGCCTATAAAAAAGTTACAACAAAGTATTTTGGTGCTGCACAATGGTGTTGCTGCAAGGAAAGACCCCAGCAGAGCCAGCATCCATGGTCAGCTATTTTAAAAAGCCATAAAGGCAAAGGCAAACTCATTTGACACTGCCTTATCTTTACAGTATTTACCTTGGGGACTGATAGTCTTAATGATTACACAACTGTTACTGAATGAGAACTGTGCAGAAGTATTTGCAGCTCATCGCAGCAAGACAGGTTATCTGACCTCTGCCCATTTATAGATCCTATATTGCATAACAGTTTTACTTCAAATTGCCACCGTAATGCCCGAGTGCAGATGGAAATTTCCAAGGGTTCTTAATACAGACTTACTCTTGTCTATTAGCAAATGGCAACAGATTTGGGTCAGTTCTGCATACGCAGAGTAGCCTGGGTTTTGAGAAGGAAAAAAACCTGGTATTTAACACTAAAATCCACCAGACCCCCAAGGAAGGGACAGATGCTCCTAGTCCCTTGCAGCATACACACGTGCACATCTTCCCTGCAATTTCTTAACAGCTGGGTCCTGTAAGACTGACTACAACAGCGTATTCCTGTCCTCAATAACCGCATTTCCCTGTGCCCCAGCAGCAGAGACCTGAAAAATCTTGTAAGCACGAAATGAGGAACTGGTAACTCTGCAGAGAAGCTTGAAGTGCTATGCGCTAAGCTAACTGCTTTTCATTCAGTTCCTAGAGCTGGATAATCCCTGTGAGGAAGTAAATAATCTAATTTTCCAGAAGGGGACTTCTTTTATCTATCTTTTAAGAGTGAGTAGGCAACACTCAGGCATGGGTAACGTGGATGGAACACAGGCACAGTAAAGTGTAATCACCTAAACTGTGGTTGAAGCTTGGACAGAGCGAGGATCGACATCCAGGACTCAGCATGGAACAGATAGGAGGATTTTCTTGTACCTGTCGGGATCAATTTGTGACAGGCATCTCAAAGGCAGACAAGGACCACGTGCTCTGCTCCCTCAGTTTGCCATGGCAACCGGAGTCAGCATCCTCCTTTGGCAAATGCTTCACGACCACAGACACAGGGAGAAGCAAAGAGGATTAACAGCATCTTGCTTCAAGAACAGCAAGTATGACCAGCCACAATTCCTCTGGCTGCCCCTTCCTGCTGCCCACATTCCCTGGTAGAGCTCCTTCAGCAGGACCTTCATCCCCACACACACACCCTGCAGCCCAGAGCCCGGGGCTCCCAGGTCAGTCTCCTTCCAAAGCCCCATGTAGGGCCACAGGCAGCCTGGCTGTCATCCTCACTGGGGGTCCCACGTCACCCACCCTCTCCCAATGCATGGCATGCAGGAGGGACAGCCCGACTAGCCACACTGCAGGAAAGAGATGTAATTTTTCAGGTGCTCCACAACCCATTAGCAATGTAGGGACGAACAACACGACGGGCTCCTCTCCGCAGGAGACTTGCAGGAGAACTTTTCTTATTGATGACATCAAATCTCCTGCTGTTACTGCATTTACAGACAGAGAAACGATATTCAGCAGGAAAGAAACTAGTTCAAGTACTTCCAAGTGATCTTCAACAGGATGACACAGGTGTGGCTACGACATGGAGACCAGAGCTAAATCCAGGGCTGAGATGAGGTATCCCAGTGGGAAAGACGACAGGGAAGCGCCCCTGTCTCGAGGCGGTACCAGCCAGGTCTGGCTCTCAGGCTCTTCAGCCAGCACCAGGAGCGGGGGGCAGTGACTCCGGCGCAGATGAGCTCCTGCACCAGGACCAGCCAAAACCTTTCCAGCCCCCGGGGGAAGCTGCCAGCGGGGCAGGAGGCTGCGAAGGGAACAATTGAGCTCCTGCACTGTTGCTGGCTGCTTGGGGCAATGCAGCTGACTTTCACCTTGTGGTTCACTCAAGCTTAAATGATTTTTTTCCCCCCTTTTCCTTAAACAAACTGTTTGCAGGGATGGATTTCATTACACTGTCAGTATCAATAACCCAGGCAAAAGGCTGGGCTGGGAGCAGAAGACAGGCAGAGATTCAGGGTGCAGCTCAAGGGAGCCACTGCTGACGAGCAGAGTCACACAACCCTCAGCAAGCAGCGGCAGAAGGCAAAGGCCATCTCTCCTGGCTAGAAAACGCCTCTCAGCCTTTTCCAGCTAGTGGCTTTCCAACAAAGTAGCGTTGTTTCAGCAGCACCAGGCACTCTCCATACCCAAATATTCCCTGAAGAGAGGTGAAAGATTTATTTTCGTTAGCGTAATCCTGAGAGCTGGACTGCCCACACCCATCCTCCCCTCCGCGAGCTCCAGAGGCATCGCTAATTCCTTTGATCCTGCCATAACCCTGAAGCACAAGGTGACCTACTTTCTTCACCACTGCTGGCAACCGAGCTAGAAGAGACTCTTGAAGAGTTCTTGCAGGAATGATTTCCCTTCTCCTAGCTGGATGCTGAGCCGCTTAGCTGAACAGCTGCAAGATGGAAAGTCGGGCTCATCTAGACGAAGATCCAAGAGGGCACCATCGTGCTTTCCGTCCCACGGCACCGGCTCTGCTCCTGCGCCACATTCTTCAGTGCTTCCCTCAGATGAACAAATTATACAGGAGCCTAAAATAGAAATTGATGAGCAGATATTCCACCGATATCTGCCTCCTGCTAGCAGAGACATCATTTCCAAACACAGAGAGGATTAAACTATGAAAAAGAAGACGACAAAAAAGACTGAAATACTGACTGATGGAGCACAGGACCGTCTCCTGTAGTTAGCTGTGTTTAAAGCCCGTCGAAATAAAAAAATGCAACAGCTCAGTGGTCGCATCTTACATGTCGACCAGTTCAAAGGGAACAGATTTGTTTGTTCCAGCACAGGTAAGACCTCAGCTTGGCTCCCACTCAAAAAGATATGTTTACAAGAGGCTCAAGGAATATGCCCTAAAAGAGTGTCTTGCCAAAATTAAATTGATAGCAGTGATGGGCTTTTATGTTACTATGTATTCATTCATTTTATTCAAAAGAAATCAGCAGGATAGTCTTGTTGCCACAGAGCAGGCATTAGTCACTGCACAAGAAGATTCCAGCAGCGCAGAGGGTGTTACAGGGCTTTCAGTTTGTTGATGTTTTTTGGGTGGGTTTTTTTTTTTTTTTAATCCCTGATTCTTACTAACAGAGATATTAACTGTCAGGTAACCTGTCAAACTTAGCTATGAGCATACTTGTGACATTACACATTGTCTCGCTTCCCCCATCTTCATATTTAAGCACCTTTGACTCAGCTATTTCAGGTATTTTTTGCACATTAATTCAAATCAAGAGGTTTTTCAGGATAGACACAGTCTCTCACCGGGTGCTTGTGCAGCACCCAACACAGCTAATGCTAACGCCAGCAAGTCAGATCAGAGATGTTTGCGGAGAGACATCAAGGAGCAGAACATCAAAGAGTACTGCAGGCAGAATCAGGTATCTCGTCAAAGCCGTTCCGAGGAGTCTCCAGTACCGAGAGGTTAGTCATCCATTAATAAGTTCTTAGTCCATAAACCACAAGGAGGAAAATTGCATCTATATGAATACACAAGAAAGCAGGAGCTGGCTTTTATATACACGAGAATGAGAATTTTGAGAGACCATCAGAGAGATTTGAGGAGAGTTAGGTATGTGATGAGGCTGGAAGGGAGGCGAGATCCGACTCCTGGTGGCTGGAGAGCAATGGCACGGCAGTCGCCACCATGCTTTGTTCCAACAACAGGGTCCCCTACCAGCCATCCACAGCGATGCAGATTTAACATGGCTCGTTTCCAAACGATGGAAACACCTTTACAACAGGATTAACGCACACTGTGAGGACAGAGCAGGTATAAGCCTGCTCCCAAACGACACTGAGATTCTGCTGATTAAATTAAAGCATCAAATTCCATTATCTCAGCTCACCTGAAGCAAAAGGAATCTCAAATACACCACCGGATGGTAGAACAACAGGTCCTAGCACAACCGCATTCCCCAAGTGCTACAGTCCACTCTGAAGGTGGAAGAAGTAAAACATTTACTGTTGTCCATCTCAGGAACACCTTACTGTTTCTTCAAAATGGAAACAAACCAATGAGGTGCCCAATCTCTAGTCATGTTTTCATAACATCATGTCTTTGATCTAGCAAATGAGTTTGCAAGAGAGCACGCGCCCCACAGGAGCAAAGCTCTCATGTGAATCAGAGCATCTGTAGGTGGGAGGCCCTCATATGCTGTAAGCTCATTAAAAGCAAGAATGGTCCACAGCACGATCCGAGATGCAGTACTGATGAAATCCAAAAAAGTTTCAAGATGGCAGCATCCAAATAAAAGGCTTACCAGGACTTAGACTTGGGAAAATAGCCTTTGGGGAAAGGAAAAGGGCTGGGTGGGGGTGAAGGAGGGGAGAGGAGAGGAGAGGAGAGGGGAGGGGAGGCCTCAGAATCCCGACCTAAATACACAGCCGTAGTATAGCAGTTCTTTTGGAAAGTTCTTTCATTTCTCCTCAAAGGTACAACAATAACAACAACAAAGAAAAAAAGCCAAAACAAGCCAAAACCCAACAAAAATCAATGACAACCGAGCTCAAACCAACTGTCAGCGAAGAGATCATGTGTTATAAAGCCATCACAATTTCAGACAGCTCAAGACATGGGCGAGCAAAGAAGAAAGATCAGGGCTAAATATATTTTCCAATTAACCATGCTTTAAATATCTCTAGCCAAGCTTCCGGGCAGCATGAAACTGTGTTAGCAGAACTGACAAGTAAACTTCTGCTCGACTGTGGCTCAGTCAGGGGAGTCAGACCCATCTTTCCATCAAAACTTAGGCTGGTTTCATGGGCAGCATATCCATAATGAAAACCTGCTGTTCCCACTAATGGCGAGTAACCGCAAAAGAGAAGGAAAAAATGTTGCAAATGTAGCAGAACTGGCTGAGATTCTTGAGTTGTTTTACCTTTTCCCAAGCCCCTCTCTCAGCCTAAGAAGAGACTGCTGCCATTTTGTCAGTGCCACACTGAAGTTCCCAAGCCCTTTCAGCTGTCAGGCTCTGCCTCCTAAACAAAACCAGGACAGGACAAAGGGAGGACAAAGGCGTGTTTCTACGAAGAACCTCTTTGGGTTCTATGCTCTGAATAGGGACTGCAGATACAAATCCGCACTGGCAGCTTCCAAGGTAGTTTTATCCATGTAATTTTGCCCTTGTGACTCTGATACTCTTGCTTTCTGGCGGTTATCGGAGTTGTCTTCACTCAAACCTAAGGTTCCAAATCTTCAGAGGTTTCTTTCTTGCACTGACCTTCTGAAGGGGCAGACACCAAAAAAGTAGTTGCATACTGGTATTCCTGTCTACGCCAGCGGAATATCTACTCTTTCCACAGCTATGTAGGTTAAGTCAGGAGAAACTGTACACTGAAGATGGGCAAGGAGGCATGATGCTTTATCTTCTTCCAGCTTTCTAGCATAACATCTATGTTTAGCTAGGCACTATGTTTGGAGGACTCAGAGGTGTAATTAAGACAGACTCATAGATCCTTGTTGAATTTAGCTCCTTGGGTTCATATTCGGGTAAGATGGAGCACTGGCACAGCAGGAATGAAAAATATTCAAAAACTCTAAGTAACAACAGTGTGAGACCAGAAGGCAAACCCCAGGTGCTGCAGGCCATTAAATACAGCAAGCTAATTGCTTCTGCTTCCCAAAAAGCAGAAAGGCTCATCAGCAAGTCCACCTCCCAACCTAGACAGCAGGCAACTGCCGTGGGAAACCACCCAGTAGCAAACCCTGTATTCCCCGGTTACAGTGGATGCGCTTGAGAAGGAATTTTGATGGTAAGGTGAAAAAGTGAGACATACCCTCCTGGTCTCATGCATCTGCAGAGAGAAAGGGTCAACACTAACGCAGACGCAGCTTGCACATGCCTCTTAATAGGAGAGGGGTACAGATAAGCCCAAACATCTAAAACGTGCAGTCATAAGCATACCATTGATACTGTTATCTAGGAAGCAAAGGTTATAAGCTCCTTTCATAATTGTACGGTCCATCCCTTCGCTTTGGGGGCAGGGAGTTTACGCGAACCCTTTGCAAAGACCAAGCAGAGCATTAACCAAATGTTGTATTTCTGTACCTCACCATTTAAGAAATCATCTCGACACAAACCTAACAGGAGGTGGCCTGCAGCTACCAGTGACTAAAACCGGTGACTGAGAGAGAGGAGGACAGTGAAGGGAAGGCCCCTTCTTTTTTCTACTTTTGTTCTTCTGAAATTACAACTGTCACTTGTAAGAATTGTTTACTTTTTCTAGTACCTCAAAAATCTCTTTCCCTGCACCTCCAGTCCAAGCCTATGTCAACTATTTCCAAAGCCAGGTATTCTTAAGAGTACAGAAAGTCACATGCTGTACAAAAATCATAGAATCATCCAGCTTGGAAGGGACCTTTAAGGTCATCAACTCCAACCATTAACCTAACACTGCCAAAACCACCACTAAACCACGTCCCTCAGCACCACGTCTACTGGCTTTTAAATACCACCAGGGATGGTGATTCCACCACTTCCCTGGGTCGCCTGTTCCAATGTTTGATAACCCTTTCAGTGAAGAAGTTTTTCCCAATATCCATCCTAAACCTCACCTGACAAAACTGAGGCCATTTCCTCTTGTCCTACCGCTTGTTCCTTGGGAGAAGAGACCGATCCCCACCTGGCTACACCCTCCTTTCAGGTAGCTGTAGAGAGCAAGAAGGTCTCCCCTCAGCCTCCTTTTCTCCAGGCTGAACAACCCCAGTTCCCTCAGCTGCTCCTCATGAGACTTGTTCTCCAGACCCCTCACCAGCTCCTCATGAGACTTGTTCTCCAGACCCCTCACCAGCTCCGTTGCCCTTCCCTAGACACGCTCCAGCACCTCAATGTCCTTCTTGTAGCGAGGGGCCCAAAACTGAACACAGTGTTCGAGGTGGGGCCTCACCAGCGCCGAGTACAGGGGGACGATCACTGCCCTCGTCCTGCTGGCCACACCATTCCTGGTACAGGCCAGGATGCTGTTGGCCTTCTTGGCCACCTGGGCACACGGCTGGCTCATATTCAGCCAGCGGTCGACCAACACCCCCCAAGTCCTTTTCCACTGGGCAGCTTCCCAGCCATCCTGCCCCAAGCCTGTAGGGCTGTGTGGGGTTGACGTGACCCAAGTGCAGGACCCAGCACTTGGCCATGTTGAACCTCACACTGTTGGCCTCAGCCCATGGATCCAGCCTGTCTAGATCCCTCTGCAGATCCATCCTACCCTCACAAAGATCAACACTCCAACTTGGTGTTGTCTGCAAACTGACTGAGGGTGAACTCGATCCCCTCGTCCAGATCGTTGATAAAGATATTAAACAGGACCAGCCCCAATACTGAGCCCCAGGGAACGCCACTTGTGACCAGTCACCAACTGGATTTGACTCCGTTCACCACAACAAATGCTTGCTTACACTTCTAACTGCTTTAAATAATACCCTTGGTGAGAGAGGAAAAATGCAGTCACTAAATCAGATATAAATAGGACATTTCAAATGAGTAAGACTCTAGTCAATTTATAAATACTAAACATTTATTGTTTTTCTCATAGGAAGGTTGCAAGGTTCAATTTCAAACAACAGGGAAAGGTCTTTTGTTGCTGTTGGGATTTTGTTTGTTTCTCTTAAGGGGAAAGAAAGAAGAATGAGAAACTGGTGTAAAGATACTACCTGAAGCAGTGCAAATTTAGATTAATTTCTTTCGTACCTTTACCATCCCGGAGCTGAATTGCCAAGCTAAGCCCTTCCCAGGTAAAGAGAGTTTGCTTTAACATTATCCAGTTTTCTGTACATCACTAAACATGAATCATATCCCTCCTTCTTTCACCCTTCCCCTACAATAACATACCTAGTACAGTGACAGCCTTTTAGCAATGGTAAAAGCTATGGAAAAGCTAACATGGTGACACTTCATAAAATTTAACCTCAACAGAATGAAAATTAACAAGATTTAACCTTCATAATCAGCCGTGCACAGTGCAAAGATGTCCAATAACGCAGCTCACCAGCAATGATTTTCCAGCTTCCTGTCACAAATACATTTTACACATCCACAAAAAAGACAAAAAGAGGAAAATCATACAATCCAAGAACACTTTCCTTTCGGTTTTAAACTAAGGAAGGCAAGCTTTTAAACAGGAATTACCGACATCTTATGAAAGTCCATCACTATATATCTGGGAATGGAAGGCAAGTCTTGCCTCATAACAATTGCTCACAGTGGGCAAAAAAGAGTCATTAAAACTACTGAAAACCAACAACGACAATCGACATCAGTAGCACCCATCGCTTTCTGTACTGGCGCCGCTTGCACAGACTGAAGTTGGCACATGCAAAGTCCCATCATTTCCGTGATCTCCTCTCGAGTAGAAGGCAGTTGCTGTGGCTTCTGGGCCCACGGCTTCCCTCCAGTAAATACATTAGAATGTGATGTTTGCAAGACCTGTTTGAAAAGAAAAGGGGGGTGGGGGTGAGAAACAAGCGTTTACTCTCATACTACCTGTAGTTCACTACTATTAGGACAGTCAGACGCAGGAAAAAGGATGCTTTGAGAATTCTATTTTATTTTTTTAAACTTAAATATAAAGGATTTAGTGGCAGAAAATTAGGAAACAGGTTGATCTATACTTTTTTAACCCTTTTTTGACTGCAATGCAGCAATTAATTTGAATAAGCCGATCTGAAGGAGTACTGAAGTTATTCGTGGCAGAAGGAACAACACAGAGGCTGCTGCTGAACTAAGGGTCTGCCCATGAAACTGAAAACAGAAAGCCAGGAAAGTACCACTAATGAAGGTAGCAAATTCATTCTGGATAAAGAAAACTTACTTTATATTAAGGCACATCCACACATTAGACATTTGATTATCTTCTTTGGGATTTGTCTTTTTTGACTTCTAAGATATTCTGTGTCACTTAACCTCAGTATGAAAAATTGTCCTAAATAGTTCTCTAATCACAGCAAAAAATAATGCTGGAGGTCCCAGGAATACAGACTGCTATGAATAGGTGAACTTTTTGGCCTTAGCTCCTCTAGAAATAAGTTCTGTGTTACACTTATCACTTTTTAGCCATAAATCAAAAGGAAAATGTGCATTTCTGCAGCTCGAAACTGTTGAAGTTGTAGGATCCAGGTCAGCAGACGCCACGAGCTACCACCTCTCTTACAGCAGCAGCATCAGTGTATTGAAGATCTCGCTTTACCACCTGTATCAGATGCTTTGCCACTGAGTCTGCCTGAAATATACGCACACCTTCAGATTCACATCTGCTAAGGCACAGCAAATAAAATTTGTTCTTGAATACTGCTTTGTCAGGAGCAAGGGAAGGGCAGAGAAGGCGAAGGGGAGGAAAAAGTTGAATTGGCAGCCAGAGAAGTTTTCTGGAAAGACTAAAGTTCTAGAAACTGCAGACAGAAAGAGATAAACTGTGTCTGCAACAGAGTTGTATTTCTAATTAGGACAAATAAGGGCTGTAGACATCCATCCTTCACTCAAACCATAATTCTTTTGATTTTATTAAGCAGCAGCAACATACATAATGCTACATAAAGCATAACTCAAGTCTCTCTGTTTCAAAGAAATTCCAGTCTAGGAGAGACAGGATTTTAAGAACAAAAGGAACATTTAAAAGAGTTAACTTCAGAGGGAATTTTTTCCCCCAGGAGAAAGCAGCATGGAAAACTTAAGTCTCAGATTGATGTAAATGGGGACAGCGCAGAGTAAGACTGGGCTAAGTAATACAAATTTATTTTTATGTTTATGTTGTCAGGACACTGTGATTTCATATACTGTGTGCCCATATGGCACTTTACATGCACTGGATTTGTAAATCATTCAATTAGCACTCATAGTATAAAGCAGGCAGTTATTTAAAGTAACCCATACGGCATCTTTTGGTGTAAAAATTCTAACTCCTCAGTACTGGACAGGTTTCCTGTTGGGCAATTCGGATGCTTATACAAACCCTCAAAAGGCTGTGGAGAAAGTCACGAGACGCCACCAGGGAAGTGTTCACAGCCCCAACAACAACAGAGAAAGATGCAGACCCCACTCCTGTGACAGGATCCTTCTATCATACACCTGGTGTTCACAGTCCCCACCTTGCCACATAAGATTTCAATGTGAAGGGTCACCTCCTAGATGTTGGAACACATTACCCAGATTACTGCTGTCCTTTGAAGCCCAGCAGATGCAGTAGTGCTGCATTAGTTGTTCAAACAGTTCCTTTTCATCCAGGAATTCAAGTCCTTCTATTCTGTAAGAATAAAATAAAAATTCTGATTCATGCTGGAGTCTCAGTACAGTTTTTAATGTACTTCACTGCACAGGAGGAAAAACGACAGCCAATAAAACAGTTACCTTTCTAGTAAATTAATACAGGTATTTGTCCGTAACGAAGATACCACCACTACTCCTAGCCTTTGCTGTCAATGTATGAAACAACTGACCCACAAGATGTTTTCAACTTCTCATCCCTGGAATTTCATGTTCCAGGACTAATCTGTGTAACTTCTCACAAATACCGGTATTTCTCTTCTAACCCCTTTTACTGCATGTATCTGGTCTTGCTGGATTTAAGCAGACACAATAATACAGCCTGAAGGAAGTACAGCTGGAAGGAGACTTATCTTTATCAAAGGATTATAGAAAACAGTTGAAGATAATATTTTCTCCAGACAATCACAACAAGTCCATATGATGTCTTGGAAGAGTGATGGGTACACCAGTGCAGCTTCTAACAACTCTCCCACATGAGCTCATGATCAAGCACAAACCAAATGGTACATATAAGATCCGAGGATTTTTCTCCTAAAATGGTTCCTAACTAGGATTCTTAAAGAAAGATCTTTGAATATCTCCCACCAAACAAATAGGAGAACTTCTGCCAAGCTATGCTTGCTTAAAAAACTTTAAGCTGGCACACTCCTTTCCCTCACTCTTGATTACTTCAATATCAGAGTGTTTATTTTCCACGCTAAGTATTTGGAAGGGCTGCTACTGAGGATCAAAAGAGGCTGAGGGGTAGAAGTTCCTAAATACACTTGCAGATGTGCAAGTGCTGCAGAAGAACACTTTGGTAAAGATTTTTATAAATAGAAAGCATTATTTTCCTCATTAATACTGAAGGACAGTTTACGTAACCTATTTCTTGGCATTTGGAACAAGTGGAAGGAGCAGATCTAAGGTAGCCAAAATGCTGCAAAAAAAAGTACAAGCTACGTCTCTCCACAAGTGCCATATGGTACAATCACACAGTCATCGTTCCTATTTAAACAACCTATGATTTTCAGTCTCACCTGTTCAGTTCCACGGTTTGAGAAATCCCCATATGTGAATACTTATTTTGACCAAGGTAACTTGTTCGGCTAATTCAAACTATACTTACTGAATGACTCATAGCAATTCACACTTCATATTACATACTTAAGAAATTACTCATTAAAAACAGTTTCCCCCTTTTTGGGTTTTCTTTAATGCAAAAAGAATTTAAGAAAATCCATGCAGATTACTGACTGGTATAACAGCCTTTAGTTATACCCTCTGCGTATTAAGCTCTGTCTACAGACCCAGCAGTCTAACTCACGAGCACGATACAAATGGAAGATGCATCCATCTGTTGAGAGAGAGTCACACCACGCTGCTGGGCACACCTCTCCTCTCTCTCCCTCTTTGCTTGCATAGTACAATAGGTCACAGCAATAAATTACTGCCCTGCCTTGGCTCATTACCCTAAATATGCTGCCAAGGAAGAAGGGAGGGAAGAGCAGAACTGGCCATTTTCCACCCACCTGTAGTAAAAAAGCAAACGGATAAGTAATCTCACCCAGGCCTACAAGACTGGAGCAAACACCTGGCCATGATTTCCCTTGGGGACATGAAAAGTGGCTGCCTGTTCTGAGTGTATTTTAGGACTCTGCTCCACTCATCTAGTGGAGCTGGTGGAGGCTGAATGTTCACAAGAAACATCTTAGGTACTGTATGCTCAACACACAACTTCTGTATCATCTTTTATCTGCATATTTCTGTCACAAGATGCTTTATATCACACTCAAAAAACCATCACCACTGCCAGTCTGCTTCTGTCAGCCATAACCCCCTGGATCCTTAATGTTGCTCCACGCATTATCCTTAAGGCTCTTCAGAGCTTTGGACTCAGACACGTGCTGTCTACCTGGCTAGCATCTGCATGCAGCCTCCTCTCTGTTATACCAGGGGATCCCATGCTACATATTGACGTGAGCTACCTTGGAAATGGCATCTGAAGATGACTTTTGGCCGCAAGCAAGCTATCAGTAATACCTTTTGACATCAGCCTGTGGCAAAAAGCTGTACACTTTCATCATATCAATGGCATGTGCCGCTTCCCAGCCATTTAACAGCAATCGTTCCTTCTGTAAAATAAACAAGCAGCAGAGTTTTCAGAGGACTCGAGGAAAAATACCAGAGAACAGTTTTTCCCCCCTAAGGATTTTGTAGGCCATCTGCTTGACCTGTTCTTTGAAGAGCACTTCTACCCTATTCGAAGCATCTGCTAACCTCTGTGCAGAGAGGACAGTGAGGTAGATGGAGCCATGCTCTGATCTACTGCAGCTTTAGTACAAAACTAAGTGATATTGAGCAACCGTGGCACTGCTTACGGGGAACCACTGTAACATGGATAGGAAAGGGTTTCAGTAGGTAGCAACTGCCCCCCGCCCCCAACCTGCTCTGGTCACTGCTCTGAGCCTTATAGTGTACACACAGAAGCAGAACTGGCAGACAGATTAATTAAGTTTGATATCAAACACACCCAGAGCTCTGCGCCCCTTTACCTGAGAGTCTAAGGATCTGCAGACTTCCACTCCAGCCAGGTTACACTGTCGTCTCTGCAAGTTCTCAATCATGATCTGTCCAAACCTGTCCGTCATATTCACCTCAGGTAGAGAATGAGACAAAAGTGTTCCCCCTTCCGAAAAGAATGTAATCGCAGTGAAAAGCAGTAACTTGGTTAAACTCTCAAATTGTCTATATCATAAAATGCACAGGATAACATTAAACTAAGTGTCACAGATTCTTACACCAGGTGTCATTTCCCACTGCCACAACCTCCTCAGCTACCTCGTGCTCACGAGTTGTGTGCCACTTTAATAGTGACAACGCTACTGCCCTTGCGGGCACAGGGACTCTGCACTGGGCACTGAAAACTGACTCTGCTTTAAGTTGTCAGCTGCTTGGTTCGGCTCTCTAGCAGTGATTTACAGCTTGGAAGATCGTGTTAATAATTCCTGGAGCCACCTAATTCCCCCGAGGCAGCGTTTTACTTCCATACAGAGAAGCTAAGTTCATGCTGATGTGATTTTTGCTCCACTTTGTCAGAGAACTGAGAGGTAATTATGTAATGTTATACACTCATATCCAACATTCAGCATCGTTTCTTTTTCCTCTGTGTTATCTAAACCAATGTTCTATGGTTTTCTCCACATACGGATTAAGCCTCAGTTCTTTTGGTTCAATATAGTTCAGGAATTGTCTTTCAGAATAGCTATATATTCTTTACAATGAGCTAACAGGTCTACAAAGTAAAACACATTACTAAAGAAATTCAACAAAAACTGCTGTCTATACAACAGGATACGGCCCACTTATTTTACAAGAGGAACTCCCACTTTTGACAGCAATTTTTATGACAAAAAAGACATGCAGGTCTAAAAATGCCATTTTTGTTTTACCTGCTCATAATTTATAAACATCGCCACTGGAAAAGTGCTTGCTGCCCACTTTAAAAGATTTGCAGATTGCTGCGGTGTCATGTAAACCAGTACACACTCCGCCACCAGAAGCGTTGGCAAACTTTAAAACACACACAAAAAAAAGAGAGAACTATTTCCAGCAAAAGAACAAGAAAAATCTGTAAAGAATTATTAGCAAGCAAGTAACTTCATGCCCCAAAAATTTCTTAAAAGAGCTACCCTTTTTATGAACTAGACATTTAAGACTGAATGAAATCACTTCATCAAATTGACTAGAACTGGGTTTTCTGGCAGTTGACAGGGGACTCCCAGGGACACAAAACAGAGATATTAGGAAACAATCCCCCCCAAGTCAGCCATACTACAAACACAGAAGAAAGGGTATTCTGCAAGTCTTCTCTGAACTGTGATAGCATGAATTGAAGTGCATATTAAAATTCATTTTGCAGAAGAATTGTACCCTATACACACAATCTGCACTCTTTTAGACATCAGTAAAATTAGGAACACAAATTGAAAAAAGATGTTTTCTCTTTAAAAAAGCTCTAAGAAGAATTTTAATTAGATGAATTTGTTCATTATCTGTAAAATAAGCTTCACATATTATCGAACAAAATGCAATCTCTAATTTGCACATTGCCTCTTCCCCCTGCCCATCCACAAAAAAACCCCAAAATAGACATCTTCACAAGTAATTTTTCTTAGAATTATGGAATTTTCTTTTAATTGCTAGAATGAACAGGAAAAAGAAAAGTCACTAGAAGCAGAAGACATTCCACAAGGAGCAGCAATGTAGGCAAGCAAGGCAAGATTTCAGAAGATGGAAGTGTAAAGATTTAAATGGCAATTTGATGCATTCTGCTTACCCATATGCTCTCTCCCACCCAGCCAGATAGCCGCTATTTATATATCTTATATTTGAAAGGTATGTCCATCATCTACTCTAAAAACTTAAATCCTACCCCCTCCAGAAGCCTAACACTTGAACAATAAAATCCCAGATATTAGCTCCAGAGTTAGGTTCTCAAAGGACTCCACAGTAATCACTTTACCAAAAGGTCTAGGGAACAATAGGCATTTTAAGTAGAGGCAATAGAAAATAATTACAAAGATAAAACTCTGAGATAATTTAACACTGGCAGAATTATCCTTCATTTTACCAGCTAAGCTCCCAGAAATCTTGACTCATATAGCCATTACAATAAGGGTGAAAGATGTTCACTCATCCAAGTGCTGCCCATCAGTCAGTGCTAAAACTAAATGCAACTGAACCGACTCTTAAAAAAAGCAACTTATGACATTTTAACACATCTTTGGTTTAGAGATTCCCCTCGAATAACTTACGACTCTATTAACTAAATTTCAACCAAATGCAAGCAAGGGGTAACTCTTTTAGAAATCTCTAAAAGAGTTAAATTCATGAAGTAGAGAAAGAAAACTCGCATGAGCTCTGAGGCAGAAAATGGCTGCTGCGGGAACCCAGCCCCTCCAGGGCAAGGGATGGGGGTGGAAAACGAGAAGGAATCACAGCTGCCTGCCCTGCAACAAGTTTTAACTTGTGCACAAGAATCACATACCCCACAGAGAACCAGTCACCAGAAACACATTCACAGAAAGGCAGACTTCATTTCCCCCAGCATTTTAAGAACAAGAAGCAAATAGTTCTGTAATGTTTGATCTTCTCAGGAAGGACGAAAATGCAGTTTGCAGAATAGACTATACAAGGAACAACCTTGCTTCAGACTTGGAAGTACAAAGCAGTCACGGCAATGCCAGCCTGTTCGGCTCAGTGAGGCTGCATGAGGTGTCTGAACAATTCCTTCTTGCTCAAAGGGCTCAGGAAAAGGTAACCATGGAAATAGCATAATGAGCACTGAATGCAGATACTGTATGCCCAAGCCTGACTTTACTCTCATCAGTACGCTTCCACAAGCCCTCATCAAAAAAATAATTAAAAAAAAAAGAGTAAAATCTTACTGTGTATCCAGGTTATGTTTCTTTAGCTTTTCCTCCAGATCTGATGAGAAACGGAGATCTGCTCCTACTAAGGAATATCGACTGGAGTCTAGGCTGTGAGAATCTGCAAGTTTAAAATTGAGAGACTAACGTTTACAAATAACAGGGATGCTGAAATTATAAATTAAAAAAAAAAATACATGGGAATATATGAATTCTAAGTCAAAGTTTGTTATGTTATACCTAACAATTAACAGCAAATGCTTATTTTTAAAACATTCATTTCCCTTGTAACTGCTTGTTGTGGTTTACAGGTGGTGATATATTAGCATCAGACTCTGCAACAAGCCTAATCTTTCACTCCGCAGCCACTCTAATGCAGATAGGTTATCCCATCTGTTACCATGGTTTCAACGAATGCAGAGAAGAAAAAATGCGAAGATTAAAGGCAGGGTTTTTCTCTTTCGTTTATAGAGTCTTTTTAGATGGCCCAACATATGTACATAAAGAAGTACATTAAAAAAACACATCAATTTCTGAAAAACTAATTTAAGAGTAACAATGTCCCAAATATTAACAATAGATATAGCTATATAATTTAGCAATATATACAGCTATATAATATATATGGGTATCAGACACAGATTTGGGGGCCAAAAGAAGTTATTTAGCCTTTCGTATGATCTAGTAATGGTATTAAAGTGTGGAATCAAATTCAAAAAGATATTCTGAGAAACAATTATTCATGCTGGGATACAACAGGCAGCAAGCTCCTGTAAATGCTTTCAAACACGAAGGAGGGACTAAAACTAAAGTCAAAAGACACTCTGCCATACTAGCAAAACTGTAAGGAAGCCAGCAGCAACATGAGCATCTTGCTATCAATAATTCTGACAACCAGTTGCAATCACGTAAAGTTCCATGTGAATCTATCAGATTGCTCTTTCACACTTTAGCTTCACTAGAGTGAAGTCATTAGGACAGAATAGCACATAATTTTCCACTCTTACCATATGAGCGTGACAGAGCAAGCAGTGAAATACATAAGCTAAACAGTGAAAAAAACCAACAACCCAGAGTGAGAGCTTAAAGTGGTCTTGTAGCGGCCAGTCAATATCTGTCTGCAGTAGCAAGTTCTGGCACAGCTTCCTCTGGGATCCTGCTGAAGACAGACACAGCTCCTGAATGGTAAAACAGGACCGGATGTCAAGAGCTGGGTGACAAGGTGACAAGAGAAAGGAAGCCAAGTGGCTGGAAGAGATGGCATGAAAGAGGTTTTCCATTTCAGGAGGCGGGGTGGAGGGAGGGGAACCCAAACCCAACAAATTCATTAAATTAAGCCGTGCTTCAAACATTCTGGAATATGTACCTCCATTTAGTTTTCAAGTGACCAACTGTTTGAAAATGGCACTAGCAAGTGACAATACCTGTCTTTCCAGCAACATTTCTGAACAGGTACAGAAACCAGAACAGTTCACGTAGAGAGTTACAGGGGAAAAAATGAAAGAAGGAGAAAAAAAAAAAAAAGTTGTGTGGCAAATGATTCAACATTTTGAGTCAAGGCTTTTTTCCATGTGCATGTTCTGTAATAGCTTTACTACTTCCCACACCATTCTATTTAAGTTATTATATCAAGGCCACGATAATGGCATCAAGAAAAGCCACACAAAAAAACCCCACCACACACAGGAAAGTATTTATATAGCAATTGGTTTGCTGTCCGGAGATACAGCACAGTTAGCGTCAGTCACCACAATTAGTATGAAATTAATGCAATCTTCTTGTCCAGCTTCATTGACTCGGACATACTGGTATGTTAATTATAACCAGAAATAAACTACAAAAGTTTAAGTGATCCAGGAACGGAAGCAGCACAAAAACTTCAGAGGTGGAAGTAAACGTCTCTTGCTCACATCACGTTGATTCAAGCATTTTTACCTCTGAATAGCAGGAAAGAGCAAAACTTCTCAAACTTTAGGTTAGAAAGCTGTCCTTCAAAATGGTTTAAATTTCAGCAATCAAAATTACTAACATTGTTTTTAATAAGCCTGTATTCACATGAACAAACCCCACGGAATTTCTGTTATACCTTGACATGGTGGGAGAAGGGATGGCCAAAGAAAACAACCTTAGTTGCAGGTTAGTTTTGGAGATGTGGGCTCTTGACAAGTGAAAATAAACAGCCATATAGCCACTGCCCGGTTATTCCAAGTTATCTATTGAAAAAAACCCAAACCAAACATCAAACTAGAACAGATTTCTTTAAGGGTGACTCGGCTCATTGGAAATATTCTTTAAACCTTAAAGCCAAGAATGTTTAATGCCTTAATAGAGGACTCCTTGCAGCAGAAACTTTTAAAAGGCCAAGAAAGCTGATGAGGAATGGATTGCCTTCCTCTCTTCAACTGACTTTTACTCCAAATGCAAATCACTTTACTTGCATTTCCAGTATCTGGGCTGTCTGGTTCTCCTCCTTTGGTCCATTCAAACAGAATGTACTTGCTCCTCCACACATTTTCCTGCCAACTTCCCTCAACTCTCCATTGATGGTTGTTGGCAAACACAAGCACAGATAGTTCCGAGGCAGAGCTGCACACACATTATACACAAGCTGATACAATTGCTAAAAATTGTACATTTTAAACATATCTGAAAGCACCTCATTAAATATCTCCATAATTCATATATTTCAACATTTATGATCAATACTTTTATTTTGAAGGCAATCTTAGGGAAAAACATGAAATTTACACTAGTCAGTTTTAAAACGCAAAGAGAGGAGCAAAAGCGGGGAAAAAAGGAAAAGAGTTTAAAGCTCAGCCTCTTCCAGATTTTCTTTTAAGATTTTCTGCTAGTTTCCACCCTTGGCCTATACACGGCATTAAAAAATCATTTTATATATAAGTCAAAAAGATGAAGAGATCATACTGAACTAGGCAAACAACCTCAAAATTTTAAAATCAGACTGACAACAGCACTATCTCTTCACACCTAGATGAGAGACACTCACTTACTGCAAGGCAACGGCAGCTGATGATAGCTGGAATTGCCATTGTTCCCAGCCTGGAGGTAAAAGTTGAAGTACAGCCATAAACATCCCAAAAAATAATGTGCTGATAGTTCATGATCTAGCATCAATTTCTACTTTATTACAGAGTTTGATGCTCTAAGTATGAAAATTTGCAACTATGCAGCCACCCTGACTGAACAGTGTTGGTGCAAACGTATTTTAGAATACCTGTCTATCTACAGAGCAGCTGAAAACAAAAATGCAAGTTTTAGCTCGGTAGCAGAGTCACATGGTCTCCACTGATTTCTTCTTATGAACAAGAAGTTTCTTTTAACTCAATCAATTTTTTGGTGTTAAAAAAACATACTTTTTTTATTTTTTTCCTTACTGTAATCTCACTCTTCCGAAGGTGTCTCCCACTGTGACCTCCCCACAGACAAGTGCCCAGCACGCTCCATCAGATCTCTGCTGCTGCTGGGAGCGCTGCTGCCTTCCCTTCCCTCCTGGCTGGGCGGGAGAACACCACCCACGCTGCACTAACACGCAAGTCAGTGCTACAAGAAACAGGCACAAAGAAACACAGATTGAGAGTGGGAAAGGCTTCCCAGTTGCATGATCACACCGGACACGTGCACTGTCTGCTGAGGAAGAAACTGCCCCCAGAAACCAAAATACTTTATCTGAAAGGGTTTACTTTCTATGATTAACTTTTTGTTGTCTTGCTTGTAAGCTTCACTGTCCTGGCAGTTTTCAAATAAACAGGGCCACCTTGTTGTGACTCAGGCCAGCTGTCCCAACGCTGGCATAGCCAACAACATTTGGTGGCTTAATCCATTGAAAATTCCATATTCCAAGCACTAATTCCCCATCCAGAGGCCAGTATTTCACGTCGGTTTTTAGCAAAATTGTTTGGTCGCGATGTCCCTTTTCTACAGCACAGAGCTACCTTTTGGTTTTCTTTGTGATGCTCACACTCAGCACATTCAGCTATGTACAAAGTTTCTCTCTTGTACTTGTCTGAAATGAAGGTTTGAGAAATACCAGACTCGGATTTCATTTGAGAAACAGAAGGGAGGGCAGAGAGGAGAGAAAGAAAATGACCCCCACCCACTCCAGCCTGCCCCATCTACCCAACGCAGACTCTCTCAGCCGAGCTGCATGCTTCTGTCATCCATGCATAATGCAGCAGAGAACATTTTGCTCTAATCATACCACTTGTTACGTGTATTTCTGATGACTTTTGGCATAGAAGTAACAATACCAGTGGTTCGAATTTAGACATCATTACAGAAACTGAACGGTAGGAGGAGGTGCTTAGATTTGCCTTTTGACCTCACTGCAATAAATTTTTTTCTTCACAGAAACATTCTAGCAGCACATAAATGCTCTGTTTTATGGCGGCCCTCAGGCACTCACCCGCTACCTTAATCCGTCTGCTGAAGCAGCATTATAGAATCACAGGCACACAAAGCGCAGCGTTTCCTCTGCTACAAGAATTCAGAGTTTTCTTCTCTTACTCTCTTCTCAGATTAGTGAAACAATTTCCTGGAGGTTTTCCAAGAGACAGCAGGCAGGATACTATTGACTCAAACAGATTTTATTAGGATTTTCATCCTAAGGTATCTCCGTCAGCTTTACAAAGACCAGCCCATACAACCTATTCCACCAGCTCAAAGACATGACATAGTATTGGTCTCGCTCAGGTTTTGTGTTAACTACAACATCGGAACAGGGTACGTGTCAAAACACAAAGAAATTCTGTGCAAGCGCAAGATCACTCCCAACCCAAAGCACCCAAGTCACCAACACTTCAACACTCCCCATGTCTGTGTTGAGTCACAAGCAAGTTTGGAAACGTAGGGAAAAAGAAGTTAAAACAACCGACTCCCAGAGCCGGACTAGTTAGAGCCAGAAAGTGTGTAAGTGGCACTGAAAGGTAATAGTTCACTGAACTGTAATTTGCACTTGCAAGGTAGCAAGGTGGAGTATGAACTTCCCAACACTAGCAACTGCACCATAAACCAGACAGCACCACTGAACTTTGAGAACAATTTAACCTGATATTGCCACAGCAATGTCAAATTACTGCACAAATTCACTGCTTTCCCCTGGAGATCTAGCATTCCCTAGGAAACGATAAAGCTGTTCAGTGACAAGTGTCATCCTGCTGCATTCAAGGGCAGAGGCCACAAATATCTATACTTGAATCACAAGCCATGCTGTCACTCCTTTGTCTAAAGGGCAAGGAGAAAGCAGATGTTGCCCTGAAGCCAATAAAGTTGTCTATTAGCACTAGCTTCACAAAACGAAAACATTTAACACAAGAAGAAAAACAGTAAGGGAACAAGAGTCATGTCGATCGATATTACAACAACTCAAAAATCAAATTCCAAAACATCTAAACAAATTATTCCTGGTATATTCGAGACAGGAGCGTGGAACTGAGTTGGGGGGGACAGATGATGGGACAGGATGGGAAAACCTCCTGCCCCAAAATGCCAAAATCCTAGTCCATATCCCCACCCTAAAAACCACAAAAGAGAGTAACGTTTTCCTAGCTGGAAATGCTGCTTCATTATGCCCCACTACAGTCCCTGTGACAGGTGGTATTCCCAGCACACTGCATTAGTCTAACAGCTGTAGCAGGTCAGACGAAAGGACCCCCTAGCATGGTATCCTGCCTCTCACAGATGCCAACAACAGCTACATAGGGAAAAGACAAAGAAAGGGCAAATACGTACTACTAATACTGGCATCTATGTTGTTTTCTATCTTTTTTTTAAGAATATTTAAATTTGATTTAGGTTTCTGGACCACTACTGAGCCAATGTTTTAAGATATCTATATATTATAATACGCAGATCTTTACGCAGGCAGCAATAATCAGCCAGAAGCCTATCATTTACACGGGAGGCACAAAATACTTTTTCTACCCATGTGCATCACTTTACCGCCCTGAAGAGTCTGGACTTGCCAACAAGCTGCCACTTACTAGTCACTCTATTTTCCCAATCATTTCTTAGTGTTGAGCAACAATATATCCTTAAGCACAAATCTCCATCTCCCTCCATAATGAAAACTGACAACATACACCTGCACTCCTTCCCCAGCTCTTTATCCATTTGAAAACTATTTCTTCCCCCCACAACAACCATGCAATTTCTTTGGCAAACTTTGGTAAGGGACACTGCCAAAACACATTTTTTAAACTCAAACATTATATTAAATTGGATGTCCTTTTCCAACATATCTGTTGACTCCTATAGAGAACTCCAATAGGTTTGTGAGGCATAACTTACCTTTACAAAAGCCATGCCGACTGTTTCTCAACACATTATATTATTCCCGTGTTCCACTAAGTTTGTCTCTTAAGAGTTTCTACTAATTTGTCCAGTAGAGACATCAGTCCTACTGGCTTGTAGTTCCCTGGATTTCTCCTGGAGACAATTTGAGTCACAGCCGCCACCTTCCAGTTCTCAGGTACTAAGACAGTTTTAAAATGAGAGGGTATACACCAATTAGTAGCTGAGCAAATTCATTATCAAGTTCCTTTAGATCTGTAAGAAATCTCTATTCATCTGCTTGATTTGTCTACTTAGTCCACAATTTCTTCTGGTGGCAATTCCACATGAAGCAGTGCCATTAACATGCCCTTAAATGAGAGTTCCCATGTGGATTTCACTCGAACGGACCTGTGGTTATCCACAGCCAGTTCAAACCGGGATTCCACAACGACTTCCACCATCTCCAAATCCCTGGACATTAGGCTACATCCTGAAGAGCTCAGTGTAGCAGACCCTACATCAGCCAGGTTACAGTAAAATGGCTACTCCCAAGTATTTAAAACACAGCGCTTTGAAAGAACAAGCGAAACAGCTTTAGAGAAATAAGCCACTCCAATACATTCAAACAGTGATACATTAACTCCGTTGAGTGTTGTGACTTGCTAATTAGTAGCTTTTGATTACAATACACCAGTTATTTTGCTGTACTAGATGTATCTACAGCTGTCCAGTAACACAAATACTACCAAACCCTTCTGATTGACCTTGTATTAATGCATTTTTAACAGTGCCTGTGCAGCGTATCTCATCATATACAAGATACATGTTCTAAGAAGGGTCTCCTGGCTGGCACCCAGTGGTACTTGGGAGGCCTTTTGCTGAGATGGGGCACTGAACTTTCATCTTTTGAGACCTGAATGTAGAATGGAGAATTCTGCCATTCCGATGACATCTAAAAAGTTGGCAAGTTAAGACCCTCTAATATGCAGCAACAAAATATGCATAATATGCATAAATATGCACAATCAGTCAGTGTGTGGCAGTACTCTGATAGAGTTAAAGCACTGAAAGAGCCTTGGGGTGAAGCACCTACACCTTGCCACTGGCAGCAGGAGCACTCCTCCTCACTCTCTGTACTCTTCCTCACTCTCTGGAGGCCCCTTTAAGCCCTCTAAACCCTCAGCTAGAATTGTGCTTGTTAAAAGCACCTATACATGTCATCACACCAGAGAACACAAAACACCGCTATCTCTGTTTTAGGGTCACATCTGCTAACACAAATTAGTTGGTGCCATAGATGCAGATAATTACTGTTCCTCCTAAAGGGTCCAAAGCAGCTACTATAGTGCAGTATCTGCTATTCGGGCACTGAAAGCATCACTCAGTCCAGGGTTTTTTCCCCCACAAGTAAAGAGGTTTTCAAATTACAGTCCTGACAGAAACATGACAAGGCTATAAGGCAAGACAGTACAACCACACCACGGCACCTGAATATAATATCCTCTTGATACTAAAAACGTAACAAATGGCACTGGGTCCTGAAAATGGACTTTGCAGGCTTTATTTGTTCCATGAAGACTCCGCTAAATGTAGACTTGTGCTCTTCATGAGACAGTAAGAAGATAGAGGAAAGCACTCAATAGCTATTTTAAAACAGTATACATGACTAGCAGTAGCATCTTTCCTTTTTTGTGACAGAAAACATAACTTAAGCTACATATGAGAGAAAAGGAAAAAAAACTTTCTGACAGAATAAAACCACTTAAAGAGAAGACATTTCTAACATGACACAGAACAAATGGGCAGGAGTCTGTAAGAAAAGAAAAAAGCCTCTTTTTCCTCCCAACTCTCTGTCCAAACAGCATTTCAAACATTAAAAGCCTGCCCACATAGCAGAACAAAATGATCAGAAAAGTTTTAAAAGTGCTGCAGTACATTGCTGACTTATTTTTAAGATGACTCACCTATTAGAAGAGAGTCCCCTGAATGGGATTCCATAATTGGTTTTGACAGGGGAGGTTTTGATCTGTGGGAAGAAGGAAGAAGCATCTCGGAGCTATTAAGCTTGTTTAACAGTGTGCTTACAATTTTCTTTTTTTCTTTTTTTTAAAACATATATATGTGTGTGTGTCTGTGTTAAAACCAGACAAGAGAATACCTCTGCCCTCTACTGGAAATAAAAACGTTTGCAAGTTAGACTTAGTTAAGTTTTATACCCAATTACTCTTAAGTTTTGAGGTAATCTTTCAAGAAAAAGGTCGACACTCTCTTCAAGTATCCTCCATAAGCCTTAATGTATTAATTTTCAAACAAAATATTCATATATAGTACCAGCTATCCCACCTCTCTAACTGAACATGCAAGTCTGGGAATTTACTACTGTCTTCAATAGTAACAGAAGACGACTTGGTCGCCTCTAATCATCACGGGGCTTCCCCTGCTCATTATATTTTACATAATTAAGAATCAAGTCTGCTTGCCTCCCTAAAGCTTCCACATATCAACTTCTCCAATTTGGAACAGTGGTTGTACAGTCACATGTATGACTTGCCTGCATAATGAAACCTTTATTCTAAACCCTCGCACATGAAGAGTTTCTCGGAAGAGAGATGAAGTACTTGTAGCTTGCAATTCATGGCATTTTGCTGAATTACATTCAGTTTCCCATAGCTAAACATAAGCTCTATACTCACTTGATATTATGTATTTTTCTTGCAACTATCATTGGAAAATCCACTTCAAAATATTTTCTAGGGAGGAGATTTTCATCCTGAGAATTGGAGTAAAACTCTAGAATTAGGGACATTCAGGTTTCACATGCACAGAACAAGACATAACCTTAAGACCTAAACAGTTTTGGTTTAGTTTACACTGGCATGTAACGGTAGTATAACTTAACATCCCACAGCTTAAAAAATAAACCAAAACAACAAAGAGATGAGATATACCAGAATGCCTTCTAAGCATCAAGGAAATTATTTAACATTTTATGCGATGCAACAATCCTAGACACCAGATCACTGAAACATATATTCCAACAATATATCATCAGGATCTAGACGAGTGCAGCAACAGGAATCTATTACAACATTTACCATGCATCTTCGGTATATTCTTCTAGGAAAGGAATCAGGAACGTTTTGCACGGGTTAACACAGAAAGCAACCACATTCCACAATTTGTCCTGAAACCAGCAGCCAGACTACAAGCCCATCAGTATTCCTCTACTACAAAAAAGGGGAAAACCTCTTCATTTCATGTTGTCGCTATTTGACACCCTGATAGATAAGCTGAACCAGGTTTCTCCCTATGCAGCAATCCTTTGTGACGGATATATACTGCTAGTTCTGGCTTGTCAACCTCATGAATTCCTGAACAGGAGATCAAATCAGTAGTTGGAACACTCAAGTGCTCGGTTAACTGGATCCCATCTTCTATCCATTAATTGTACCACACCTGATCTTTACAAGGAGAAAGAATTGGAAGTACAGGCCCCACTTTAGCTTTTAAAATCATTATTATAGGGAAGTTAATAAAAATGTGTATTGACATAGTTTTTGTAGGAATGCAGGTAAGAAAAAAGCTTCACATCTCAGAAGAAATTCATTACTTTACAGTGGACTTGAAAGTGCCAGGTTAACGCCTTGGACCTTTCTTAGAATCATAGAATCTAAACGATTCTATGAATTGTGACCAAGCAAAATGTGACTAGAACTAGAAACCAAATTTACAAATGTAAGCACTAATGAGAAGACAAGATGACTTAGATATGTGTTTACTCAGAATGATACTATTACACAGCATCCAAATAATCTCAATTTTTGTTAATGACACACATGCAACCAGACAGATATATTTACATATATAAACTCACATTTATATAAATAATTCATAAACATGCAAATAGACCCTATATGATCCTGTACTGTGGTACCTTATTCCTATTTTAATATAGGATAAAAAACTGAAATCTTAAGGCTTAAAGCAGACAGCAAAATGTGGAGTTCAAGCTCTATTCCTGAAAGCCCACTAGAGGTCAGCTTCGTGTCACACACTTTTTGGTAAAAGCCAGTGAAAACAGCAGCCCCTCTTGGCACTGAGGTTTAAAGGTACCTAAACTAATTCTAAGAAAGCTGAGAACTGGGGCAGACCAGCCAGGACAGTCGGCCTCACTGCACGCCTCCGCGTTGTACTACAGAATGCAGCACCGATAAGCCCTCACAGAAGAGTCCTTCAAATGTCAACGCAAATCTTTGTCTTCAGCCAAGGTCGCTACTCTCAGCTATCGTTACCTTTAATCTCCAGAACAGGGTATCCATGCCAGCACCAAGATTAACAATTTGACAGTTGCATTCTGTCTTCTTTAAAAAAGCTTGAATCAGATAACTGACTCCATGAACACGAGCATAATAGCCTGTTAACAAAAAAAATTTGTTTTTAAATATTATGTTCATATACTTGTTACTTAACACTCAGTAAGATTTTTAGGTAGTCTACTAAAAAAAAGGTGGCATTTCTTAGGAAGAATAATTAATTCTTTTTAAAATACATGAAGGGTTTTGAGGTTCTATTTTGTTTTTATTACTAATGAAATCTGACGCACTGATAAAACAGGATTCCTTGGGTAAATAAGAGTAAGTAAAAGTTTTAATCAAGTTTCACCTCAAACTAGCAGAGTAATTCTAGCTGGGGTGCACACTTTTGCAGAGACCAGAGCAGACACACCCATACCCTGCTGGCTGGGGTCAAATCAGCATTTCTGATTTCTTTGTAGAGCTTACTGCACGCCAAGACACACAGAGACAGTCCATTCAGAATACAGAAAGCACAGGATCAGTTTTGATTTAAAGAGTAATATTTAAAAGATCAGCGACAATGTGGAATTACTACTGCAAAGAAAACTTGTTTCATTCTTTTATATATTTCCTACACTCCATCACACCCAGTATAGAGAGGTTTTACCACGTGCTCTTTAAGATCAGTTAAGGCCACATTCGCACTGCCATTGTTCAAGTTCATATGCCAACTTGCCTCTATTGATTTCAGGTGCTTTCCTCTCTTTGGCTTGTCTCACAAAATACTGGATGTAAGGGTCCTTCCAGTAGCCAACGCTTACAGCAAACCTGTCCAGCGGAGGGAAAAAAGTAAGAGTATTACTAAATCAGACCACCAAGATTTACTCTAAAAGATACACAGGCTGAAAAGGTCACTCTCTGACCTGGGCGTGTACATGCAGACAAGGTTTAAAGGACTGTTGAATGCACAGAACTACTTCAATTAAGAAGTTATAAAAAGTCTAGCAAAAAATGTTGGCTCTTACCATATTACACAAGCATCTTTGTAATGGCCTATGCACCATTTGATGCAAGTGAAAACTCTATTTTAATATGGGGCAAACAGAGAAATTGCTTGTCTAAAGTTCCTGAGGCTGCACACAAAGCATGTCTTACCTCTATACATCATTACACTACAAGCTGCTGGCATTTATTCCAGAGCTTCTATGTATTACTTTAACACAGGCAACAAGGCTATTCTATTCTAATAAACTTTCCAGTTTTACAACCAATTTTAAAAGGTAAACTCTCAAAACCAAACCCAACTACCCAACGATTTGCTGCGACAGCAATAACAAAGGATAGAACAAAAAGCCAGCAATAAGAGAAGTTAAATTGATGCCCACGAATTTAAAATTCGCGCCCCCGCATGCAAAAATAATTTATCACCCTCCCAGTACCCATCCTCCAGAGAAGGTGAAGGAAAGAATTCTGAAAACTATCAAGATTTTTTTTTTTTTTCTGAGACTTCAATCAACACTGAAATTCCAGGTCCCCGCTGCAACCATAACTCTATCACTGGTTTATAAACAAACTCTAAGTTGAAGATTGGGCAGGCGTTTAATAATGACTGGGGAGAGTTCACGGCAAAGCTGCAGGACTAAAGCTGCCAGTCCCATGGAAAAGCACCTTCAGAGCGAACACCCACGCTGCCAAAGGCGGGCTCTGAACGTATTTTGAGGTTCATTCCCGCAGGGGCAGCTCAGCTTGTTCCGCACGGTGCCGTGTGCGCTCCCGGGCCAGCCGGTCCCTGCAGCCGCTCGGGCCCCGCCGCAGACAAAGGACACCGGTCCCGCCGGGCACGGCAGCACACAGGGAAAGAAGGGCCTCTCTTCCCCTCTCCTCCAGCCCGACTTCCCGGGAGCCGGCCCACGCTCCGCCGCCTCCCCGCCCGCTCGCACCCCCGCCAGACCCGCGCCAGGGCCGCGGCCCAGTGAAGGGGGACGCCGGAGGGGCCCGGCTCGCCCCGCCGCTCCCCCCGCGCCAGGCGCCGCTACCGTTTGCAGACGGACGCGTCCTCGCAGGTGCCCCGCACCGCCTCGTCCGCCTCGTCAAGGCCGGCGGCGGCGAGGGGATCTCGGGCAGCGGCCGCCATGGAGCGCGCGAGCCTCGGCTGCCCGCCGCTGCCGCCACCACCCCTGCGACCCGCCCCCCCACCGGCTCTCATTGGCCAGCCTCCGCAGGGCGGCCCGCCAGAGCTCGGCGGCGATTGGCCCGCAGACTCGTCTGTTCCCATAGCGCCCAATGAGAGAGTGTGGGCTGCATCGCCCCGCCCAGGAAACAGCGGCTGTACCGCAAGGGAAGCCGGGAGCGGTAGTCTTAGGGGACGCTGGGCCATAGCGCTGTGGGATGGGGGTGGCTCTTGGGGCTGCCCGTTCCGGGAGGGGCGGCCCCGCATACCGAGCCCGGCCCAGCTGCTGCTCCGGACGCCGCAGCACCCCCCGCTGCCGCCCCTGCAGAGCCCCGACATCCGGGTCCTGGACGGGACATCCGGGTTTCGCGCCGCCCCGCCCCTCCCGTCTGTTTCCCCGCCTCCCTGGGGACACGTGATGATGTGGGCGGGGCCGGAAGCGGCAGCGGGTTCCGGTGTGGGCGGGGCCGGTGGCGCCGCCGTGAGCAGGGAGGAGGCGGGAGGCCGGGCCGGGGCGGTGGAGCAGCAGGAGCAGCAGTGGGTGTCCGGCGGGAGGCCGGGGGAACGGCAGCCGCCATGAAGAAGCAGTTCAACCGGATGAAGCAGCTGGCCAACCAGACCGTCGGCAGGTGGGTGGCGGCGGGACCGGGGTCCCGCGGGCCTGCCTGGGCCGGGGCTTGGGCGGCGGCTCCGCTTTTCCCCGCCGCCGTCGCCGGGGAGCGGGCGGAGGCCATCCGCAATCTCGGCCGCGCGGCGGGGCGGGGAGGCGGCGGGCGGGCACGGCGGGGTTTCCCGCGCCGGTCCCGAGCGGGGCTTTTTGGGGAAGAAAAACTTCTGTCAGCTCAGAAAGAAACTGGTGGGGCGGGGAGGGGAGGGGAGCGGAGGGGGCAGGGGCCTGTATTGCTCGAAAATTTAAAAAAAAAAAAAAAAGCAACGAGAAGGTTGTGGCCCGCAGTTTTCGAGCCGGGAGTGGAGCGAGGTCCCGGTGCAGCGAGGCCGCCCTCTTTCGTGCCAGCTGTCAGCGCGCAGGTGTGCTCCCGCGGGTGCCCTGCGTGGTCACCCGCAACACGGCGACCCCCGCGGCGGGGCTGGGGACAGGCGGCCGGGGGGGCGGCGGGTTTCGGGCTGCGAGGAGGGAGAGCAAAGATCCCTTGGGACTGGGGGGTGTCAGCGCTGGGGTCAGGGGAGGTGAAGGAGGGGGGGTCCTCAGAGGGTGGCCTTGGCCCCCCAAGGCTATTTGCATTGTGTGCTTCCTGTCTGGGCTTCTGTGACTTTCGTTTCCTGTGTTGCTGTGTTAATATTGAGTTATTTGATCTATTACGCACTCTTTCACGTTTGAGAAGACTCTAGAGTTTGCATTCTCCATTATCTTTGTTAAAATTAAGTTCTAGAAGTCATGTCGGTAGGATTGCCATCGGTTTCTAGATGTCAGAATCTTGGAGGGTCTCTCTCCTGATTCTGTGGAAGCAAATCTGTGCGCAGACACAGGAGTGTCTGCCTCCAGCTCTTCCCTGTGCTAAAAATGCAAATGTAACTACTGCGTTTCTAGATTATTTTTTTTTCCCCACAGAAACTCCTCTCTGCTTTAAGTGAAAACTTAATCTGAAAGTGTGTACTTATACCGAAAGTATAAACTTTCATGTTATCTGGGTTTGTACTTTCATGGCCTCCATGCCAATCGCTCACTTAATATGTTTATTTTCTTTGGGACCTACATACATATAAAACAGGTCAAGTGTGTCAGCCAATAATGGCTAAGTAGTAGATTTTTAATAGGGCGTTTGTTTTGCTACAAAAGAATGGGTGACTTCCAGACTAACCTCGTGTCCTTTCATTCTCATTTCTTATAAATTAATGAATTTTTTTTTCTTTATATTGCTGAAGCGATTATTGGCTTTCCCTTCTGCATGCGTTGGGCCCACAGCTCTAAATCCCAAGTGGAATTTCAAGTAATCTGTGTTGTACTGAGTAGGATAAACATCGTGGGCTGCTTTCTACTTCAAGGGAAAAATCAGAATTAAATCTGGAGAGCTGTTTATAGTTGTGTATGGGTTGGGAGGTTTGTAATGACCTTTGACTAAGTGCGGCAAAAGCCCAGTGGAAGCTGTGGCTATCAGTTGTTTCATGATGGAGGTTCTCAGGGTGTGGCATGATTATTGCTCATACTTCTTTGCCAGGTAGCCTGCTGGTGCCTTAGCAGCCTGGCTCTGGAATAGTGAAGTTTTCAACTTTCATTAAAATACAGACAAGTACCTGTAATTGTTTTTCTTTAAAAACTATTTAAAATGACACCGATTCGTTGTTTTTATAAGTTTAATATTAATAGTTTAAATAAAACTCTGTTTCTCCCTTTCCTGTTTTAGTCGGCATTAAATAAAAGCACATCCTTCTTGGTTCTGTCTTTTCTTATAGAGTGGTTTTTAATAATAAAGTCTCTTTTAATAATAAAGTCCATAATAAAGTATGTGTTCTTTACCCAAGAACATGCAAAATTTTCTTTGAATAGAGAGGAGAAGACTCTGAAGTGTGTGGGTAATCATAAAGTTTTGACCAGTGCTTTTGTTGCCTTTTTCACACATAAATTATATCCTCATGTTTGTCAGTGCTTTGAATGAACCAAATTCACCCTTCTAGGAGTTGGGTTATGTAGCCTTGTTAGCACAAAGTGGTACTTGCTCGTTTGTTGCTGACCTTAATATTTGTGGCTTTCCAAGAAAGAAAATATTTAAAGAAAAATGCATATGTAATTGAAATCATTTTCAATGCTGTAAATCTGCATTAATTCTAGTTAAACTCAGGAAACTTAGTTTATGGATGCGATTTGGGGATGGGAGGGAAAGAAACAAAACTCAGGAGGCTTGTGTTGGCTTTTGCAATGTATGATCACCTGTACGGATAGGAGCTGTAACAGTGGAAACTCAGTGAAGCTATTTTTATGTTTCTCAGAGTGCGGTGTATGCACGTGCACAACCAAACACTGTTTTTCCCCCAACCCGTTTTTCTTTTTTTTTTTTTGGTTCATCATCGCAGAGCTTTCCTCTGACTCTCAGGATATCCCATTGTCTGTAAAGAGGTTGAAATCAATCATTTGTATTAGATGTTCACTCAGATACAATCAGCATTTTGAATAGTAACTGCTTTTGAGGCCCGTCAAAGCCCACAGTCTAGCGTGATAGAGTCAGAGATAATTTCTGGAAGTGCTTCTGCGTCTCTGCTCTTCCAGTTGTGGAGGCGAGAGGGATGTCTCAGCCCTGCAACACTGAATCCAGAAATCAGGCATGATTAGACCAGTCTAAGGGTAACTGGTTCACTTCACAGCTTTAATAATAGTTAACTTGAAAAACATTTTGTTTCAAGTGGTATCAAATGTGCTATTAAAATTACTTGGTGACTATTTAATATTACTAACCTCCTTATATTTCATGCACTAACCAAGCATTTAGATAGAAGCCAGGGTCTTATTTTATTTCCCAAAGTAAAATCACGTAGTGAAACATTTGTGATTGGTTTTGCTTGCAAATATCAGGGCTGAGGTTTTCAAATTTCGGGCAGTGCTGCCTTCTGTGGTTTTGATAAGCACTGTAGAATTCGTGGGAGACACAACATTCATCACTCCATAGGATATTGCAGGCAATATTATCAGAGGCAAATGTTCCAGGCACTGGGTATCAGGACCAGGAATGAACCATTTCAAATATGTAACATTGAAGAAAGTAAAAGAAATTTTAGAAAGTTGCAATGTGCTTCCCGTCTGGTACTGTTGCAGCTTACTGCTTTCTGAGATGGGCTTACACTGAGTTGAGGCGACTCGTTTATTAGTCTTTCACGCTTGAAGAGAATGAGGAGACAAATTCTGTGTGAAAGGACTCTGCTGGTTAGGTAAATGTCTGGCGGAGGTGCAGTGTTCTGTATTTCAAGACCCTGTTTGCCATTGGGATCTACCTGGTGAATAAGCCACCCCGCAAGAGAAGCAGTGTTTGGAGGGGCAGTTTGGGTGTCTGTGCCGAGGGGTCACATCCCCCCACATCTCTGCTGGCTCACCTGGGGTGCTCAGGGGCCTCGTGTGAACTGTCTACTCCTGTTTATCTTCTCTGGGACATCTACCTCTTGATGTAATCTGCTGTTTTGCGGGGTGTTCTTTAGCTGGCTGTTGCTTTTTGTGGTGTTGTATTAGAAAGGGGTATCTTCTACTGCTTTTCTTTTCTCTCATTCAGAGCTTTTTCCACCGTAATTGAGAGGCGGGGAGAACAGGCATGTTGTTATAAGGTCAGCAAACCTTGGTTGTGCATCAGTGATGCGTCTTTACTGTGGTTTTGTTCTCTTCAACGAAGGGATGTTTAACTCTCAAATAGTTCAGGATTTATCCTGTTCAGCTTGGCATAAATATGAATGATACTGCCTTTTTTACAGCAAGCTTCTGAAGGCTGGCATCCTTGGCCTTGTACCACAAATATGTCACTTAAGGTCCCAGAAATAACTCTTTAGCGTGAAAAATAAGAAAAGATGGGCAAGAGCTTCATTAAAGCAGAGGAATGGCATTTATGGGAAGCCTATGAGTCTGCATGACTAGTATTTTACAGAATTATGAAATATATGTAGGAAACTAATTAAAGAGGGGATTAGCTGAGTGGAACGGGATTCCACAATAATTAATAGATGTGTTAAATATTTTGCAGCAATTATCTTGTGGATATTGTTGGATGCCTTAAGACAAGTATTCAGTCTGCTGCAGAGTACTTCATGTATTTGAAAGATTTGTTCTAAGTGTTGCAGGTCTGCAAGCAGGTGCTTCTACTCGAGGCGGAGGGGACAACTCAAGCTCTGGTTAACCTATAAAATGTCAATTATTTGTCTATATAAACCTGGAGGGAAGGGGGAAATGAAATGATATATTTTGCCTTTTACTGGAAACTGGCAGATTAAGCACTGGTCCCTGTAGTTTTGTGGCCACTTTGGAGAAACTGTCCCAAGTCTGGGCCAGACAACTGGGACAACCTCTCTCTGGGACACAGCATCAGAACTTTCTCAGGGCAGTCTTAGCTAGAGTAAGGAACTGTGAATCTTGGTGTGTTGGTTCTCATCATCCTGAAGGATCTCACATCTAGTCAGAGATAATTCACGAGAAGCAGGGCTGGGGCATGCAGGGGAGTGGAGGCAGGGCTTACCAGGCAATCATTAGTTCCACATGAGCTGAATTAACGCATGGGAATAAACTGGCATCTTGACCATGACAGATACACAGCTAGTCGGACAAAATAACCAGCTCAAATCTGACTTTATTTTGAGCCACGTCCAGACTCCAGCCTAAGCAATTGGAAACATCTTGAAACTTTTAGTGAGGCTTAAAAAATTAAAGGGGGGAGGAAGTGGAGAAGAAAAGAATAAACTTGATTCTGAACTTCATGATTTTCAGGTGGCCTGTGATTCCTTAGAGGCTATGTGCTGAGATTGGTTCTTCTAAGCCTTCATCTGTTTTGAGGACTGAGGCTCATGTCCACTGAGAAAGGTTCTTCTGTTCCACGCACACATTTCATTTGCGTATCGTGTCCTGTGAAATGGAAGTTGTGGAATAGGCTTTAGTACGTGCTGTCTCATGGCTCTGAAGAGGTCCTGGTGTGTTCGTGCCTTTCCTTGGGCTGTTTCACAAGCAGATGCTCGTTCTAGCAGATCAGCTGTGTTTTAGGCTGAGAAATGAAAAGGGTTATATTGTGTATGATGTCAACAAAGGTAATTCTTCAGATACCTATGAGCGCTTGTCTTGTAGCTTTCATACCCTTTTGTAAATTACAAAAGGAGACAGATTTTGATTAGAAGCTGGGAAGTACTCTATAGTTACAGTCATCTCTAATGAAAATAAATGTTCAAAAGTATTGTCATTAAAGGCTTTCAAATGGTACACTAATAAGCATTTGAACTGCATAGCTAAGTAATTCGTATGAGGAATGAGTCCACAGAGGTGTTTGTATCATGCTGTTTACTTACAGGAAAAAAAGCTTGGTAATTAATGACACTTGTTAGACTGTCTAACAATTTTACACGAGTCAGGCTTTCCTGCCTGCCGCTGGGGACACGACTATTAATGCTGTTCCCATCAATATAATTTTTCATCTTTTAGGTGCAATCAGCAGAGTACCATACAGATTAAAAATTATTCTAGCTGACTTGTCTGGAAAGTCTAGGTCTGGTGAAGCTCAAGACTGATAAGTGGATATACTTACTAGGGGAGATACTCTATCTGCCCTTAGGCTGTTACCGTAATTTAAACCAAGGACGAGCAGATCTGAGTAATTAAAAATCTGGAAGAGACCACAAACCACCCTAGAAAGATCTTTTTTTTTATGCAGAGAGCTAACTTGCTATAGCTTCTCTACTAGTTTTCCACTGTTTAAATACAACTTCTTGTATACAAATAGGTTTTTCCAGACCTTGTACACATGACATTACTGTGACTCAATAGGAGTATTTAAATGTATCTTTTAATAGCTCATGCGCTGTGTAAAAGTTACTATGCTAAACTATATTTAGAGTTTCTTCAAGCCACTTGGCAATCTGCAAGTCATAAGTTGGAATTGTTGTTACTGTAACATAATTATTACATTAAAGCAAGTTCTTGTAAAGTGACTATTACTGAACGATTGTGTACAGTCAGGAGCTACCTACATTCAGCCAATATGACATTTAGTCTACAATGCCATTTAATGTCAAAGAAAAATTTCTTTAATGTTTTTCTAGTTCTTGTGTGGAAAAAAAAATAGAGTATGACCCCAGTAGCTGAAAATTTCTGTCTCACCCAAACATTCTTTTAAAAGAAGTATGATAAGCGTTACTTGCTTGGAGTGATCATTGTCCTTGGTAAAGGTATTTGAAAAAGTGGTGAAAAACATTGAAATACATTCATATTTATGGGAAGGGGGAGAATCTGCTTTGTGCTTGGTCTTTTAGGCTGGCATTTTGTCTACATCCAAGTACTCAGGAAAAGAAAAATCTCATTTCAGTGTTTGTAATAGTTATCGTAAACATTTCCTGTTTATCTCCAAATGAAGTTCGAGGTCTCTTTAATTAGAAAATTGACTTAGATCTTTCTGGATGGAAGATTAATTCAATGACAGGTTTAGAGAGTCTGAGTAGATTGAATTAGGGTAGATCTGTTTTCCTGAAGATGTGCAGACTGCTGGACGTCATGTAACTGTCAGGGAGTGATTGAAATAAAATGTGTGTGAATGCTAAAGCACTCATCTCCTAGCAGCAAAGGGAATGCATTATCTGCACGTTAGTAGCTTGGCTGTTGAACAGGCAGAGCGAGGAGGCAGTAAGCTTTTTATTGACCGAAACACTGGAGCTGGTATCTACAGCTGCGTAGGCTTTTCATTACCTCTTAGCCACATCTCAGCTTCTGCATGGGCTATGCAGAAGTGCAGAACTTTGCAAAATGGTGTTTCCATCTGAGATGTAAGCAAGCAAAGAGCTAACAGTTACTCCTTTAACACTGCCGCTCAGCCTCAGCAGTATCAACAAAGTTTCTTGGTATCTGCGTATTTATCTATTTCCTGTACCCTTTGGGGAAAACTGACACAATGTAATGCGTTGTGCAGCTCAGGAATCTGATTTTTCTAACAGTACAAACTTCCAATTATAGAAAAACATGCAGCTATTATGTTTTCAGTTTGGGGCTGCTTCTTGTGGTAAGACTTGGCACTCATCAGTGTATTTGTGACTGCCATTAACGCAGTAACAAATGGAGTAGCTCGTGGATATAAATTGTGTCCAAGCTGTGGTCTAGATTAAATTTTGTAAGCATGTCTGTTACTCCCATTGATCAATGTACCTTTCAAAGAGGATTGCTAAAGCCAAAGGAAAAAATACCTGAATTTACCTAAATTGAGGACTTTAGTGACTTTCTTAAATTGTTCTGTCTTGGTGGACAAGTTGTGAGCTGGTGAGGTCTGCAAGGCTGAACGACTGCTGCTGCCGGTGAGAAGCTGTGTTACTGTACCAGAAACCCTGGTAAGAAGAGAGGTTTTGTCTGTGAACAGATGGTCAGAAAACAAAGGAGTATATTCTGACCTGCTTTTAGGTGTTCCCTCTAAGTTTTGTAAAGGCAGTTTATCAGTATCTCTTAATTCCTCAGGGACTGAGATGATCTTATGTTGGTTTAAAGTCTAGGTTGTTAAAAATCCTCAAGATTAGAAACTTAAGAAATGAAGTTGTGTTTTTAAGAAATGTATTTCTCTGCAGAAGTTGTTTGCTGTGTCTAATGCCTCAGCCCTTACTGCATTGCAGCGTGGTGTTTTCAGAAAAACACCATATTAAACTTTCCAGATACAAGTGTGACGTGAAGTAGTGCTCTTAAAAGGGCAGCAACAGGTTTTAAATCCAGTGAGTAAGTATTTGCTCAGCCCTCAGCTTAAAAAGCCTCACCGCTTGTGATCCCATTCCAGACCACATGAAAACCTAGGAATGCCTTGACTGGGCTGCGTCTGTCTTGCCCAACGTCCAGTGGCCAGAAGCCACTGGGATGACGTGGGAAAGCTGCGAGGCTCAGCTGTCCCGTGGTATTTCCCACGCACGTTCTCACGGCCGCCAGCTGTGTGTGTGTCTCAGGAGCTTCCTGAGCCAGAGGTGGCTTCTGTGTGGCTGATGTCTGATAGCACCGGGCTTCTGGTGGTCTGTGCATTGACTGCACCATCCTTGCTAACACAGAGCTCCACCTTACCAAGCAGCTGAAGAATGTGTTAAAGCTGTAGTCTGCTTTCCTGCTTCTCCGAAAGCCCAAATTTTGAGAGTTCCAACTGTTTATTTTCACAAGTGAAATCATGTAGGAGGGAAATATGTTTCTCTGTGCCTGCAGTGTGGAAGAATGAGCTCCTTATTTTCCTGAGCAGGGGTGCTTCCAGAGCAGGTAAAGCTTCAGTTATTTTCCTTCCCCTTAACAGATGCAGAAAATGCCCTTCAAACTTAACTAAAAATTTCTGGTATTCAGTGGTGAAGAATGACTTAGTTTTGTTGTGCTAAATTTTGTTGACTTGAAGATACCTTAATAAGTTGTGGTGCTTTCTAGTAGAGAACTAGCCAAAGCCTGTAGGTTAGAAGAAAAGCGGTATTCTGTAACTTGGTGGCAGGCTTGCATGTCAACTGAGTGGGCAGCGTGTAAAATACTTGAGATTTTTGTTGTAGAAAACAAAATTAAAAGACTCCAAACTCAGGGATTTGGGTGATATTAATTGCCCTGTTGCATGTGTGCCCTCATCTCCTTTGGCTCTGTTCATGCTGCTGGTTGATGAAACAGATCAGAGAACTGATAAAATATTCACAATAGACAGACAGATACTGCATCATCTGTTGTAGCTGGATAATCTTGGGCTTCCTGTTTTGCCAGGGGGGTCAGGACTGCACAGCAGGGGTAAAGGGAGCATCTGCCTCAGGAAGACAGTCTTATGTTGCCTTAAAAAGATGAACAAAACGTCATTTTTCTGTGCAGAGATTTCTCAGGGGGTTTCACAACGTTTTGAAGGGTCTAGGGCAGCAATAATGATTGTGCCAAACCTGGTGTGCTGTGCTTGTGTGACAGCACGAAACCGTAGCCTGGGTCACCATCCCCAGCTGTGGACCTGTGTGGCTGCCTGGGTGAAACACCCCACGGAAGCAGAGGAGGGGAGAAGGGTAGGAAAGGATATATTGTCCGGGGTTTCAGGTGCATCCAAGGTGGAGGTTTCGATGTCTGACATAACAGCAGAATAATGAAGGTAAAAATAATATACTTGAATCTGCTTTAGTGACAGCTGCTGAGCTAAACTGTCGGCTGCGCACCTGCGCTCTGGAGAAGTACAACTTTTCTCATACTTATTCATATAAACAAAATAATCTTGGTATTACCCTGTTTGTGGATTCCTTGATTCTAATTTGATCTAATGGTGATTCTTTAGAGCAAGTAATTTTAATGTCAAGTTATGCCCAGAGCCAAAATCCTAAAATAGTTATGATTTAATCTGCTAAAATAGGTAGAAGTGATCTAACAAGTGGTTTCAACCCGGTGCTGTAATGTGATACACTTGGAATTTAAGAAAGCAAATATATTTCTTAGATACTTGCATGGTATTTTTAGGTGATGATAATGGATCTGTGACCAGAACTGCTTTTTAGAGGTCATTGTATTAGTAGCTAATGAAATACTAAATACATACGATCCTTTTAGGATATGGTTAAATGAAAAGTGCCTCAGTGTGTTAGAAATGTTTTCTAGTACCATGCACAGTTTCCAGAAAGAAAGGTTTTATAACATAAAAGAAGTAGCTCCATTGTTTTGGTGTTAGGAGAACCTCCAGCCCACTGTGGTGGGTCTTGGGCAACATAGCAATTAGCTGTCCCCCACAGCACACCTCTGGTCTGAAACCTATGGGACTTTAATAATGCAAACTAAACTGGGTAAGGCATGGCTGATCTCCTGTAATTCGGAACCAAATAGCTTCACAGCAGTTGGTGATGACATATCAAGTGATTTTAACAGATTACTGTGCTTGATTACCTCATTTTTTCAGGGCTGCTTGCTTGTTACAGGTACCAGTCTTGAAAGCAAGGCTAAATTTGAGCCTCACTGACAGTGTCGTGCTTAAAGCAGCACTTGATGGTGTGTCACGAAAAAAATGGGGAACTTTTGAGTATCCTTTTTATCTGCAACATTGCTTTGCTGACTGAATTAGAACGTTTTGGTTAAAATGTATTCCTTAGGAACCAAATAACCTTAAAATCTTTGCGTTTGTCATCGCTATTCCATTGCTGATAAGAGCATGTCAGAATGGTCGTGTATCTTCTGCTTGGACAGTCCTGCTGTCTCAACAGGAAACGAGCTTTCATAAATACACGCCAGCTGGGTGAGGTCACAAGCTCTTCTAAGTGAGGTGGAGCCTTTTTTTCCTTGACACAGATTGTTTTTTTGTGAAGTTAATTGCATTGCAAAATGACAGGAACATCCTGCAGTGACTGCAACAGAGTGAATCAAAGAGCCAGGGGATCTGCAAAAACTGAGTATGCAAAATATCCGAATCGGTTTTAGGTGAGAAGGATCAATAAAGGAGGAGCTTTTTCCTTCTGTCTTACAGGTTGACCTCTGCCAGAAATCACTGAACGGAGATCTTTGTATAAATATACTTGTTGGCTATATTGCTTATTTCTCAAGATCCCAGTGACACTTAAAATGAAAAATTAATAAAAGGAAAACTGATAACTTGTACAGCTGAGCATTGCACAGAAAAGGTCGGTCGTTGCTGAGAATGGCTGATGCTGTTGGAGTGTGCCACTCGTGGCATGCACATGCACACATGTCCTTGGTGATGGAGGCTACAGAGACAGAGGCTTTTGTAAGGCTACAAAAAACTACTTTAGCCAGTCATAATAAAATTAAGTTATAAAGGTTGGCCCTTTTTTAGAAGATAAATTGCCTTGCGTGCAGATTGGAAAGTTATGGCTGTGGTATGACTTTGGCATTTGAATAAACAGCTGTACTTCCCAACGTTTTTTGGCATCTCTGAACTAATTATCAAGCAATCGGTAGGATATGTTAATCCACTTGATTTAGAGTTCTATTTTCTGTAGAAAATGAAGGGAAGATAGAAAGCTAACATTTTCGTATGGAAAAATAAATGTGAGAGCTAAACTGCTGCAGCTTCTATTTCAGCTGAATGTTTAACTGGGTTGTCTTGCTGTAAGCCGATTTAGTACGCAGATCAAGTGTTCTGATCTGATATTTTTGTAGGAATGGAACACTGGTATAAAGTAATCCTGGTTTTGTAACAGCAGGTCCAAGTGTGTGTTGAAGAAATGCAGAGCAGGTTAATAAACCTTGATTGGACTATTAGTCTGAGGCTGGTATTTCCTTCTCAGAAATCTAGTGATAGAGGTAACTTTCAGTTTCATGCTGGAACAGCAAAAAGCATCGTGTGCAACACATGGCAGGGTGGTAATGGCGTAGTTCTGCATGTTATACACATTAATGTGGTCTTGTATACACTGTATCTAAGCGACGTAAAAACAGGCATCTATATCCAGTGCCGTAAAAGCCAGTAATGGGATGAGTCGTCTCAATTGCAGGCTAATTGTCAGCCTCAGCTCAGAAGCTCGCGTTCCTGTTGGTGAAACATAATGAGGGGTTCAGCCATTAATTGTTAATTGTGGCTACTGATCAGAAAATCAGTGCAAAGGCTTCATTGTGAAATAGTAGGCATAAAGAATAATCTGTATTTTGTCACTAGCCTATTAATCAATTTTACATAACCTCAGCTCCCTGAATTCCCTTATACTTTTTTTACTGTTATTTCAAAGCTTCCAACTCCTTTTTGCTTTCTTAGTTTCTATTCCTACTTCATTGTTCTGCCTTTTCTGTGTTTCCTTGTTTTGATTTTGTGTTGATTCAGTTTGGTTCCTTTTCAAAGGCTTTCTCTTGCCAGTTTTGTGAATCCCCGAGCTTAAAATAGACCTGTCTGGACAGTATATTAAATTAAGAACAGCATTACCTTGGGTGAAATGTTCATTTTTGGTTTGGAGTTTTTTGACACTTACGCAAGGTAGTAAGCTGAAGTGTCCTGCCAAAGTGCAAAACTCCAAACAAATATGTAGAAAACACCCAGGATTTTTTTTTTTTCAGATGTTTGTTGTATTTTGCTCATTCCAGTATTGCATATTTTTCCTATTCAAACATGTCTGCACTGTAAAATGTTTGCCTTTGCAAAAGGTAGTACTGCTTCTTGGAGTCTTTTCCAATGATTGGCAATGCAGGACCTCTGCTAAAAGAAATCACAGAATTTAAAAATGTCTTGAGTTAGTGGGCAGCCCACCTGGTTTTGGGGCTAGAATGGAAAGTGGTTTCTTGTTTGAAAGTTCAGGATGTGTTTGAGGATTTTTGGTGGGGTTTTTTCCCTTCCCCCCAGCTTTAAATGTGAAGGAGTTCTTTTGTCAGCAGGTGGTTTGGCAAGGGGTCTGGTCCTTGCCTAAAACTAAAAGCCGCCAAACCTAAGCGTAGGAAATTCGTGAGCCATTCTCTTAGCCAGAAACATCAGCTGCTGCCTTAACTCTGTGGTCAAGAGGTACAACTGCGTCAGGCTTTGCAGCAGTGCCCTTTGGGCTGATCCTTGATTCCCTAGCTGTCCTTCTGTGTATTCCCACCCCTTCTTGGGGCTTGCACGTGGTGATCTTGGCAGTGAAGTTAATCTGACTGAAAAATGGGTTTTCTTCCAACCAGGTTAGTTTTCAGCCAGGTCAGCTGTTTGAGCTGTTGACTCGTGGAGACGCTTGTGCCAGGCAAGGGAGATGTGAGCAGCCGAGGGTGGTAGGAGGGAGGACACAACAACATTTTTCAGCAGCTCTGCCAGCTGATGTCACCTCCCTGTTAATGAAATGTTGGCCCCGGGGTGCATTTTTGTGATCAGCTTAAGCTGATCTTAAGTAGCTGCTGTTGCTAAAAGGGACAAATTTCCCCTCTCCCTCCCTGCCTTGGTGCCAGCTCCCCTGCCTGGGGACAGGGAGTGGGGCAGCCGTGGGGTGACCTGGGGAGGGGGCTGAGACAACTGGAAACCAGTCATTTCTTTTATTGGATGTAATTCCAGTCTGAGCTGCCTGTGGCTGCTACTGATGCAGGGGAGGGATGTGAGGACCGGGGACCTGTCCCTGAAGTTTGGGGAAGTGGGACTGCTTCAGGCAGGACCCTTGAAAGGAGAAAGGTTGTAGGGAAGCGTGCGAGGGAGGAATCCAATATTTGCTCCTTGTCATGGGTTTCATTTGGTGGTGACTCGAGCTGGCGCAGATTCAGGCTGCTGTGGCGGGACAAGGAGAGCCAGCCCAGCGAAGGGAGGTGGCTGCAGGCTGATTTATTGCTGCTGCTTAGCCAGGTTAATTTTCAACTGAGGCCAGTGCTCTGGTCTGACTCCGGTTGTGAGTGCTGCTAGAGCACAAAGGCAGCAGTGGGAATTCCCATTTTGGCAGCAGCTGCATTTATGTTGGCATGTTGGGATTGTAAAATTGCACCTGAGATTAAGGAATAACAAATTCAATAATTATTTAGGTTGCTTTCCGCTCTACTGTCTCTTATATCAAAATTGTACCCAGCCAATTTTAGATAAAATTATTCTACGTATGTAAAAGGTTGTTGCTTGGAGGAAGGAAGGACCTTGTGTGAAAATAAACTTTTTAATGTAAATAAATACTGGGCAGATAAATATTAAAAACATTTCTTTACCAAGATATTGTGTAAGGGTGTTTGTGTACATTTTTTAATCAATTACACTAATAACTGACATGTTTGGACAGTTCAAGTTCTGTAGTAATATTAAAGTAGAGTGCACTTAGCATGAAAAATTTATATGGTAATACTTAAAGGGGGAAAAACAAGGCATAGAAAATATCAAATATGACAATTGTGATTTTATGAGTTCAGAAAGTTTCTTGTGTAGCTTAGCTTTGTCTCTGATGCCTTGGGTTTTTTATCCTAATTTGTGACAGCTCAACATAAAAGTTTTTACTTTGGAAAAAAACATGACCACTGCTAGATTTCATCCTGGCTGGATTAAGCATTTACAATTTTAATCCCCTACAGTAGCACTTTGTATTTCCTCTCAAGGTATTAATACTTTCACAAATCAAATGCACTTTTTAAAAGAAGCCACGTCTTGTTATATTGGCCTAACATACACTGTGAGTGGAGGTTTGGTTTCTTTGAAAGTTGCAAAGAATGGAGGGAGAGCTTTACTAGCTAAGACTTTGTTCATGGTATGAAGAAGTAGGTTAGCAATAAGTATTTGACTTGCTAGGACAGCAGTAAACTGTAAGCCCTTAGCTTTTAAATTTCTGGATACAAACAAAGATTTAGAGTTATCAGACTCATCAAAGACAGCTCACCGAAGCATCGCTTCCTCCATCAAACAAAATTGCTTTAAATCTGGTTCTGCATTTAAACCACAATAGTATTTTTGCCATACAGAAAGTTCAGCTTAAATTAATATGATATGCAGTATATGTGGCTCAAAATTATCTACCTAGTTTTGTTCATAGACTTACCTGTTTGAACAGTGTATTTTTCTCAAACTGCAGTATATTTGGTTTAATTATCAATATCCAATCTTAAAAACATGTATTTTACAAGAAGGGGTTGGAGTTCTGAAGGGCAGTGCAGGGCCTTGCTGCAGTGACCGTACCTCTGAGAGTGGCCCTAAAATAGGATTTGGCTTGAGCCCTGGCTGTTCTAAATAGCTGAATTTGCTGCCTCGCTTGGGAGAGGAGCCTTGGATCCATTTCACTTACCAAGGCATTTCAGATCCCCTAATGCGAACAGTCTGTCATGGGCTTCCCTGCAACTGCAAAGGAACAGCCTGCTTTCTCTCCAAGATGATTATCTTTCTAAAGCCTGGTCTGCCTTTAATTAGAGCAAGCAAATTCTTCAACATCGGGTGGCTGAGATTATCGAAGAGATCAAAGTTGCAGCTTTTAGATTGAGCGACCAAGCAAAGATTGATGGAGGAACTTGATGGAGAAGGAAGACAAAGGAGCGGAAATCTTCATCCATTTATTGAGGCCTGAATTGTAGTTTTGCAGTTCCTGGGTTTCTGAAGATAAAGATCTCAGTTAATGAAATATTTTGGTGCCTTGGGAGGTGGTGCACCATTTTTTTTTAAAAGCACTATGAAAGGATTAGAAGTGCAGAAGCTGCAGTAACTGCATGGGTTAAAATTGATGACCTGAGCATCACTTTAGTGTGGAAACTGGTTCTGCACCGAGGACCTTCCATAGGAAGTGAGCTGGTGGGTTATCGCCTCCAAAATGGCAGCTTTTGGTGTGATTTCTACTACTGCCACTAAAGCATCAGTGATCACCAGATTGATGCAGAAAGCAATTTTAGTACTTGTGCAGAAGTTTATACTGTTAGTTTGGGTGAAAAAAACAGGGATAGCAGGCAAACTCAAAGTCTAACGTGGCTTGTGAGTGGTGTTCACCGAATACTAAGGAGATACTGAAACTGGTGACCATCATCTGACAGTCATTCTGAAGTGATTTTAAAATGTTTAAAATAACTCACAGAGTATTGATGTTTACCTTGGGTCATGCTAGTTTCTTTTGAAAAAATCCAACAGCACCAAGGATTTCAGTTCATGATCTTTCACTATGAATGCTGGGGGTTTTTTAAGGTGGAAAATTAAAACAGGATTATTTTGGGGCTTGTGTGACATAATGAACGTGGCTTCTGTGGTGAGAAGTGTACTTGGCCAAACACGTTTCTGCTCTGGCTTGTCTTCAAAACGCTGTGCAGATGAAACCAAACTGCTACGGTATATCCAGAAAGCTGTGTACTGCCACAGGCTTCCAAAGGAAGCCAAATAAATCCTTTGTAATAAAGTGGTTTTGAAAAGTGACCTTTAACTTGTGTGTTCATGAAGGCCACAGTTGTAGGATTTTTGCTTTCTAGTTGCACAGAAATATCTGTTAATGTTACAGATCTCAGCTTCTGAAAAGCATATAGAAATGCGGAATCCAGATAGAATATGGGGAGAGGGAAATGCATATGCTACCACCTGTATTTTAAGTTCTAGTTCAGGTTAAGAGCCTTTGCGTGAGCCTGGCTGCCCGGGAGGAGGAAGGGGCAGGGAAAATCCTGTCACGTTCTTCTGAGCCGGAAAACAAGAGGCTCCCTGCATCACCTTGATTTCTTAAAGTCAAAACCAAGTGAAAATTAATAAAGATACTGCTGTAAACAATGATTTATTTCGCATTTGGATACTGACTGCGGCAGTCACATTAAGTGTACAGTAAGTGGCACTCGGGAGTCGCTTCTCCTGTATGTTGGTGCTTCTCCTGCATCCATGTTGAAAGGTCATCACTGAGTTTGTCTCTGCTCTTGTTCAGCTGTTTCAGCTCTTTCCCCAATAGAAATTTTCGTGTAGCTCTAAATAATTTGATGTGTTTAATAATGAAGTTTCATAGGCTTGGATTATAAAATACAGGGTTTACTCTGCTGAAAAAGGAAAACGGTTACTGGAATTTAGCATAGTGTCAAATGGGGAAATGTAATCTGGTGGTTCTGAAACACCTTTAAGTTGTATTTTCTATGAAATCTGTCTTAGCGAATGTTAAAAAAAGCAAACCTTTTAGAAGGAAAATGGTAATCTAATTCTGGGCTCCTTGTTTTGGAACAGAGCTGCTGATTCTTCCATTTTTCCTGGCAGCAAATCCTGCCTATTGTATGTGGAAAGCAGGCAGGATGTGCTGCCCGCCCAGCGAAGGTGCTCTGAAGTGTTAACTCTGCAGCAAAGCTAACCTGGATACTCTCGGCAACAAACAAATGTTTTGTTTAAGGAAAATCAAACAGCAGGGAGGGCTAGCTTTAATTTTGTCTCATGTTTCGGGTGGATGTCTCCTTGCTTCTGCTGAAATCTTTCCAGAATTCAGGAATGTGGACTTGTTTCGTCATGAAGTGAACTGCCCTCCTGTAGCATCACCTCCTGCCAGCTCCACCTCCCATCTGCAGTGCGTGAGTCAAGGTTTCTGTTTCCACTTTGACATTTGAACTGAGTCACTTGTTCTGTTGTGAATGTCCAAGTTTTTATGGCTCTCCGTGTCAGGATTGCTCTTGTTCCTTCCTTGTTAGCCTTTCAGGGGTGTAAATTTCCACTGATTTTCTGTCTTTGACCTGCTTTGGAGATCAGCCCCTGGGTCAGGACTGATGCCCTGGTGGTGGACAGGACCCTGCCGTGAAGCCAGTGAGATCTCAAATATTGTTTAGATGAAGCTTTATTTTATTTAAATCTCCAATGCTGGTTTAATAGAGCCTCTTCATTTTATACATGGAAATGTAAATTCTTTCCCTGTGGAAGATAAACACTTTTATCTCAGGAATTCTCATCTGCTGTTTCCAGATGTACCGAGAAGACTTCTGGGCTGGAAGTATGAAGGAGCTGTAAAATGAAAAAGTGAGGGGGCAAGTTTTAAACCTGTGGAGTGAGAGCTGTTGTGCCCACCCTGCCCACAGCTGAGCCAGACAGAAAGCTGCAGCAGACCCCTGCACACCCAGCTGTCTTTCGAGCTGGGCTGTGCTGAAGGAAAGAAATAAAATAAATGATACTATAAAACACTTAAAAGAGAGGAGGCCAATTGGGGGCACATGCAATATATTTTTAAAATGTCACAGCAAGCTAAGGTATTAACATGTCTAGAATAAAAAATACAATCTTTCTACTCTAAAACCTCATGGTTTTTTGCTTGGAGTGAGCTAAGGCAATTATTTCTCGCCATGCCATTACCAAATAGAAAATGGCACCAGCATTTATGTGGCATCTTGTATTTCATATGTTAAGTACACTATTTTCTGTCTTTAAAAAAAAAAAAAAGGAGAAAAATTGTTTCAAGAGTGAATTTAACAATAAAAATTTTGCTGAAGATTACAGTTTGTCAGTGTTAGTGTCAGACAGTGACAGGCTTGCTCTGGTCAGGTTTTTTGTCTGTCTTTGAATGTCAGATTCTTTGTATGTTGTTCAACTGAGCTGTACTTGGGGCCTAACCTGCTCTTTGCTACCTGTTCCCACCCCAGAGCCGTGTGGGCTATTTGTCTGAACGGTGAATAATAATCCGAGGCTATTTGTCTAAAGGGTGAATTTGGGGGGCTGATTTGGCTGAAAAATAACTGTTTCTGCCAGATTATTTTTGGTCAGCTTGTCTGCCTGAGCTGGCTTATGCCCCAGCTGAACCAAGTAGATCAGTGCAGCAGAGGGACGCTGAAGAAGTGAGGAGCTTGGCAGCTCGCGGAGCTCGGCAGCTAGGATGCTTACAGCGGGCAAACTGTTGTACTAACTTGGTGTGGGAAACAGTCTGAAAGTACCCTCTGTAGGGAATTCAGTAGTTTTATCCTCTTTATTCATTAAGGAGGTGATTATAGCTACAACAAATGACTGGTCAGTTTCGGGTTTAGAAGCAGTCTTTCAAAATGCACTGCTGAATTTTAATTGAAGAACTTTGTACCAGCTGATTCACCTAAAGGTTCTGGCCTGACAGGTATCCTGCCTAGTGTAGCAGAAAAACTTCACCTTCAGTTCTCAGAAACCTTCCTTTCCCAGGGGACCAGCTCTGTTCCAGCTTCCAGTGGCCTGCTGCCAGTCTAGCAGCTATTTTATATTTAGGCAGCTGAACAGCCTGTGCGCTGCTGCTGTGGTGGGATGCGGTGCCAAGCCCTGTGCGCAGAGTCCGGCGTTCCCCAGGCTGCTGCTCGTGCCGTGCTCTTTCCCATCTCACGTAGGTGTCGGGAGGCTCCGGACTGGGCAGGTCCATGCATTCCTGCCACGTGCCATCCAGAAGCGCGGGGACGGATCCTGCACAAACAGCTGGGTCACAAACCGGCATGTTTGGGGCCCCCGGTGCACGGGAGGGGCTGGGACGGCAGGGCGTGCTTTCCCCATTAGTAATGGCTTGGAGGGGACCTCGTTTTGCAACTGAGACTTAACTGTTTGGACTGCCTTGAGTTTGGCTGCTGGGAATGTAAACAGCCGTAGCTGGGCTGTGTTTGGGATGCGCCATAGGGGAGGCTGACAGTGGAGGGTCGCTGGGCTGGAGGCCAGCTACCAGCGCTGCGGGGCTTGATAAAGCCCTTGGGAATGCGCTCTGCGACAAAATCTTCCCATTCTTAGTCAGCTCTTGATTCCAAAAAGGCAATACTTCTTCGTTACTTTATGCTATTGACTAGTTAAGATACAAATAAGACCTAATAAGGACAAAACTAAATAGCACTGAAAAAGTATTCTATTATTTTCTATAAATTCGCTAATTCTCTGATTAGTTGGCATAATTAATTAGCGTCCTGTGAAGCTGCCGTTAGATGTAGTAGTACCTGTTATTTAAACTAGTAGTACCTGTTATTCAGAGGAAGACAGAGATACCTTTGACGGTTTGTTGCTTTTTCCCCGGGTGAGTACTCAGTAAGGAGACAGGCTGTGCTGCTCTCACAAGGTTGCATTTTCTGTTTTATGGTTGCGGTCACTTAAAAGCAATGTTACTTAGTGGATCTTTCTTGGCTTCCTTATTAAAGGTGGAATGTGGGCCTGCAGGAAGGGTGAGGTCTTCCCTCTCTGCGTTTCCAAACCTGACATCATCATCAGTGGCTTTTCTAAATCAGCGCTGGCCTGGGGACGCTGTCCTGCTGCCACCGATGACAGGGGAAAACATCTCTGACTTCAGAGGAGGAGATCCAGATTTTCAAGCTGTGACTTTAAATCCTTGATAAACCAGTTAGGTGTACAAAGAGTGTTTAAGATAAATACATGAAAATTGTTCTGCACATCACGTAATATATAATCTGCTGGTAACCATATTTTAAATGGAAAGAAACTTCTGCTAGCACATTACTGAGCCATCTTTGCTTGTCACACAAATGAATATAATTTCCTAGGAAAAATAAGGGGAGGAAGAAATCAAACTTTTAATAAATCTAAACTTGTGTGGAAGTTCTATGCTGTTTGTTGCTTTTAAATTAACATGGCTAAAGCCATTCAAAAGCATCCAGTAACTTCGTAGTAGTATAATGAAAGGTTCTGTTGAACACAAATATGGAATAATATTTGAAGGAATATTGTTTCCTCTAAAGACAATTTCTATAAAATGCATTTCATGATTCCCTATAGCTAAAAGTGAATTTACAAAATCTTACAGTACTAAGTTTATTGCTGCATGGGTGGGAAAAACTCTGTGATCTCTCAGTCAATCACTAATCTTGTGATTATCAGCAGCTCGGTGGTTTTAATGATGTGTACATATCCAGTTATAAGTACTCTAAATGTTCTTAGAAGTTGTTTTAAATTGCGCCACCTGAGGTGGCTGTTTTATTTCCTAAAACTGCTGGTTAGGTTAAGGTTGTGTGTTCTCTTCTGGTATGTCAGATCTCCGCTTCCACGGTGTCTGTTTCATATCACATCGATATGTAAGCGTGTCAGCATGCAGGGTGAATGAACTGCTGACGCCTTCGTTTAATCTAACTTTCTCTTACACTGAGCCAAATTAAGGACTAGAGAGATATACAGGGGAGTCAGCACAAGCTCACTTGTGTAATGTAGATACAGAAACCAGCTGCGTTTTCTCTTACAGACTTCTAGGCAAAAGAAAGAAACTGAGACCTGGATATATGTGAAGACTAGCAGGCCAGCTACTGGAGCTCTAGTAAACTGCCATGCTAATATCTTGTTAAATGCTGATTGCTTTAATTAGAAAATCTTAACGTGGTTGGAACTGCAAGTAGCTGTTCTTAAATATCAAAAATAATTCCCAATAGGCTGCTTTATTTATTAACAGCTGCATCTCTTGTTCTTCCATGTAATTTCTGGTGGGATTTTGCAAGACTAAAAAAGAATTTAAAAAAAATAATCAAATGATTGCTCTCTAACAGGATGTGATTTTGATTGGATACAGTATTTCTACTTCTGTGGAAGTAAAGTTTATCCATCTTGTATGTGTTTTCCTGAATAAATAAATATTACAGGGCTTGCAGTTTATATTGCTATCAAAGTATTTAAGTGGCTTTTGCCTTAGTCTTGTTGAGGCTTTGAGCATTACTGTATTCTGGTATTTAATTATTAAACACCTAATGGTTCACAAATAGTTCAAGCAGATAATGTGCCATGAAATTGAAGTCAAATACCTTAAAAAAAAAACCTCCGCGACCGAACAAAAAAAGCGCTCCAGCTTACAGTATGAGTGAATATTGTCTTTCGAGGCATTCTGCATGTTCACCTAATGAAGCCTGATCAAGAAAATTACTTTTCTGTGCATGACCAGTGTTGCGCTAGGTTATTAAACACATTTTAGGACCAGAAGGAAGTCAGTGGTGTTGATGAGGAACCCTCACAGCGGTGAGGGAACTCTCTGGAGTACCTCCAAGTCCTCTGTAGCAATAGACGTGTAGTAACAGTGAACAGCCAAGTAAAAGAGATCATGGGTGAACTAAATTTATCTTTCTCTATTTTATAGTTCTAGCAAAGGTAAGATAAAGCAGTGTGATAGCAAATGAGTCAACACCAAATAAATCTGTGTCAACATTAAACTATTCAAAGTTTATACGTAAACTGGGATTGGAAAAAGGTGTGGAATTGTATGTGTAAAGGTTTGAGTATGTTTGTAACAACTGCTAAGATTTTGTCTGGAAGTATGTGTAAGTATTCAGATATTTTTCTGTTGAGGGTAGGCCTTTACAGGGAATACTATTAACTTCTGATGATCTTTTAAAGTAAATATTTTCTTTTAGTACTATCGAATTCAGCAAAATGAGGTAAGGGGAGATTTCTGATGAAGGTTGTGTGCATGTAAGATTAAAGGAAGTTGTGTTCAGGCTACCATTTCTGTTTCCACTGATTGCTGGTTGATAAAGGTCTGCAGTGGTAAAATATGAAAAGATAAAGTTGGCTGTGCTGCTATTCTCATGTTTTTATATCCTTTTACATTCAGGTGCATTGCTAACATTACCTGGTTTACAACACGGAGTGACATTCAAGTTGCTTCAATACATCTTTGCATTCAAATGAAGTTACTCAGGATTCCAGTTTTGTTCTGTGTTTAAAAACTGCGTGCAGTGTGAAATGTTGCTAGAGTTTGGTGCAGTGGATTCATGCTGTGGGCTGGGAATTCACTCCTTGACTGGGAGTCAGGGCTACATACAACGTGGTGAACATGGTGGAACAATGCATGAACATTGCAACAATGGTCGTATGGGATTATAACTTGCAACTCAGTGGGTTTTGTTGAAAACATTGCAGGAATCTTTGACCCTGAACATGCTGATTAGTCTGACAATGGTCTGTTTTTCCTCCCTTAGGGCTGAGAAAACGGAGGTACTTAGTGAAGACCTGTTGCAGGTATTGTAACACAGTTAATATGTATTTTTTTAAATGCTCTTTGTGAAGTTTGAGCCATCTGAGCCTTGTGGAATACCTGGGGGAGGTGGGCGGGGAATACTGCACATGAAAGGGATGAAAACAAAGATGTCTCTGGCTGACTTCTCAGCACATGAAAAAACTGTGATACAACTTGAGTAGAAAAACTCAGGTACTTCTGTTTCTGAAGCCGATCATATGGCTTGATAAAGTGAAGGAGGAAGCATTTTTGCTTTTAATTAGATGAACTAGCTTGTTGGGCTTATGAACCATTAGTGCTAATGACTTGCCCATCTATCTGGTGGAGGATGATGAGCTGGGAAGAAACTATGATTAGGCACAGCTGGTTTCTGTCTTAATTTCTGTTTCTCTTGAAGAGGTCAACTTGAGCCATGAGAGGTGGCAAAAAACATGCCAACTGCTTGCTAATAGATAATGTCAATTTTTTCTGAAAGTCTGGAATTGCTGTAAATAAGTGTACAAATGCTTCTTATTTAGCTTGTGATATTTGTTCTCAAACTTATCATTCTGACATTTGATTTGTTTGCAGACTTGTCATCTTTTTGGAAGTATACCATCTAATCAAACGTTACTTTCATGGTGGAATTTCAGTTGCAACTGTTAGATTAACAAGGTTGACTGATTACTTGGAACAAATTTGACTACAAACTTGTTCTACATAGTTTTCTTCCTCTGGTTATTGTGAAAGGCTTTTAAAAAAAGCCCAAACCACGACAAAGGCAGAACATAAATTGGCAGGGGAAGTCAGGCTAGCTGTTCCACAGGACCTCACGTATCGTTATTTCAAATCAATTACAAAGCATCTTAGTATGCTTAAGTTCAGGACCTGTGTATGAAACCTGGAAGCCAAACAAATTATGCAAGTACTTTTATTTCAGATCTCTCCAGCTGTTCAGATTAAAGTAGAAGATGAGAGAATGTATCGGCCTTAAGACTTGAATTCGGCACAAATGCATGAAATCATGTTGAGTAATGGTGAAATGAGCTGACCTGAAACATTTTACAGTGCTTTTCAGAAGACTGCTTTATTTGAATCATAAATACCTTAACAGTTTGACAATACTATTTTTCATTTCTGAAGAGATGTGTACAATTAAATGGCATAAAAGATGTTAAAACACCTTGATAGCCTTTAAGAGCCCATCTGTTTTCTTGGTTAGCTGCAGCATAGTAACAAGAAGTGAAAGCCAAAAGTACTGCTGCTTGTTGCCAAAAAAATTTTGCAAGCAAGGCTTTCCCAGGCACAGAGCAGACTGGCTACACCCAACTGGAAGAATTTACTCACTTGTTTGTTTGCTCTTGGGGGCTTGTGGAGGGGAGGGAGGCTCTTATCTAACTAAAGAGCTTAAAATCGTGGTGCTGTTCGCTTTGTAAACATGTCTCACAGTGTTCTTTTTTTATATTTAGCTCAAGCTTTGACATAGGACTGCCATAGCTGTTTTCTGAAGTGTAGTACTCCATTTCAAGTATCTTTTAAATGTGTTCCTGTCTGAAGACAAGGAATACAATTCAGTACTGGAAAGGCTTCTACAATAGACCCACTTTCTGGCATGCCCTTGTAGCATATAATAAAGCAATTGTGCGATGTTTTGTACACTGAGGATGCCCTGTGGGTACAGACGACATGGCCTGTAGGTCACATTTTCAGTTCAAAGGTAGCTTAATGGAGATTAATGTCCTTCATGGTTTTCCTGACATCTTTGTACTAAAAAGCAGATCAGAGAGGAGAGTATATTGTCATGAAGTTTTGGGGTCATGTTCCTCCTCTCAGTCTTCTGCCCTTTCAGTTTGGCACTCATATATGTGCTCCAAAGTCTTTCTAAGGACCATAAGCCACTGTGCAGGGCTGACAAGGGCTGTATGAGTCTGCTGGGGTCTGGGCTCGGTTACAGGATGTACCCATGTTTCAAGTGTGGGAAAAAACCCTGTGCTCGGTATTTTAAGAAGTCTTGACTACGTGACCTTGCAAAAATAAATGCTTTCACAAATAGGAGATGGTTTAGAATGTGTTGGTGGTTTTTAATCTTGAAGGTAACACAAACAGAAAAATACAACTGCAACAGTAGACCACAAACAGTACCTTCTTGTTCATGTACCTTCATGTGGACTTTTTTTGAAGTGAACTTGAGTTTGTTGACGTATGCTCTGTAAATAAAAGGCAATGCGTTGTGCTTTCAGACCAGTCCTTCTTGGGTAGTTCCTCTGCACCCTACTCTACCGAAATAGATTTTATGAAGCTTTTTGAGCAGCTCAGCTTGGAGTCATCTTGGGGCTATCAAGAGCTTTTAGTCTCTTTAGTGCCTCATGTAACCAGTGAAACTTCAGTCTTCCTGCATTGGTCCTCCAACTCATCAGCCCTCCTATACTGGTTCTTTCCACTTTGCATTTGGACTGGCAAAGGCTGCTGCTGGCCAGCACAGCTCCACGGCCCACCTTTGGGTGCTCTTCCAGGCTACAGCTTAGCAGAACTGCTGCTTCCCTCTTCTGAAAGGAAACGGGGAGCCCAGTCCTCTGCTTGGTTGTGGGTTCAGGACAGGGCTCCCAGGTCCACCAGCAGTGATTCTGTGCTGATCCTCGCCATGTCTGTCTGTGCTTCGCTCCACTGGCATGTTCTTCCTCACAACTTCTCCCAGCCCATGCCTCTGAAGGCATGGATCTGCTGTCCCTTTTAGTAGCCGTAGTTTTTCCTAGCTGCTTTTGTTGGGACCTACTTACAACCTTCCAACTGTAACCACTTTAGGGATATATATATCTCCCATTGTAATAGTGCCAAATATACCTGTTGGGAGGAAAACATGTCATTCTTACCTGCATATATAACATTCTAAATGAAAATTTATAGCATTTCACATTCATTAGAACGTAGCAGTCTGCCTCCTCTGGAAGAACCAACAGTATATCTCCTGCTTTAAATCCAGATACTGTGTCCTTAACAGGACCTAACACAGGGCATAATAACTTTACGCTAAAATTACTACTGCTCTCTCAGCTAATCTGTATTTATGATTGATAGGAAAAGCTGGGGAGAATTATTGCCCTCCAGAAAATGTAATAGGAGTGATTTTCAAGCTGTATCAAAAACTAGAGTCTGTTCAGATTATTTCTACAGATGAAATTTACTTTTTTTCCCCTTGCTTTTTAAATAGAAGCCATTCCAAAGGGCCTCCTTTTATTCTTGGTGAGTCATCAAAATGCAGATAAACCGCATTCTTTTGGTGCTGTGCATAGAGAGCTCTGTGCCATAAGCAGTTCTGTCCCAGTGCTCATCACTTTGTTTGCGTTTGGTGTTATTTGAAATAAAATAGTCCAAATTCCTTACTTAAAATCCCTTAAAAGAACAGTTTATTAATGTATGTCTTAGTCATATTCACAGTCTGTATGTTAAGCCATGTTTCAAATATACTGTGGTAAACAAAGCTCTTGTTTGTTCACTGATGCCTTTTTTTTTTAATTCCACATCCCTTTTGAATCCCATTAATCTCTCCCTGAAAATAGTATTTTGCTTAGCGTGTAGGAACTTTGTCCTTGTGTTTAACGGCCAGAGAAGGAAACCTAGTCAAAAGCTTGTTATACCTAGGTTTGGCCCAGTGTAAAAGGAGCCATCAGGTGTGCCTTAAGCCTCCTGCTTTACAAGGGCACGGTGAAAAAATATGAGTGTATTCCCACAGTTTTCTCCCTAAACTAGATATCTGTATGTGCCATTCATCTCCGATGGCTAGTATCAACCTGATTCTCTTTTGCTGAGACAAAAAGTAGGGGCAAAGTATTCTCCCTGTTTCCACTCTTCAGTTTTGTGAGCATTGCAAGCTTTGACTGGGTTGCCGTGCCACTGAGAAGAAAGCAATTTAAATCTCTTTCCGAGCATTTTTGCTGTTTGGCACTTCTGCTCAGCATCTGAACTTCTTGTAAGCTGTAGAACTTGAGAAATATGCAACCCAGAACCAAGTGTGGTACAGGAGGAAGATTTTCTGCTGAGGCCAGGGAGATAACTTCTGGTTTTTGTTTTGTTTTCTCTTCCTCCTCTCTCCCTCTCCTGCTGACCAGATCGAGAGACGTCTTGACACTGTGAGATCTGTTTGCCACATTGCACAGAAGAGATTAATTGCATGTTTTCAAGGCCAGCATGGTACAGATCCTGATAAGAGACATGTAAGTACAATTGCCCTTTGGCTTGTCTTCTGACAGTAGTCTGAATATGGTCTGGCCTTCGAAATACTGATCAGCTGCTCTGCCTCAGATTCTCCAAGAGAAGAAAAACTCTGTAAAATCATCTCACATGTTGACATTATTTGGTAAAATGCTAGCTGTAATTCCCATCCAGGTAGTACCTTAGCAGTGTCAAGACACTCACTTGTTTCTGCTGTATGCTGAGTACTTACAGCTTTCGTAAGACCTGGCTAAGAAGAGAAGATACTCTGCAACTCTGATCAGACTCCTCATATTTAGAATTACTTTTGTGCACTGACATCTCCAATTTAACTGTAAATGTTTTTCTGTACACGCTTGATTTCTGACCCTCTTTAGCAAAGCCGTACATAGGTTTTCTTAAAGTGTTAGAACCAGAAATAATTAACATTCAAGTTTTCTCCATTTTTTGAATAATAGAAACCTCCTGAAAACAGGGGCTCACAGAATGAACCTCTGCAGAGAGATGACAAGGTAGTTGCTTAGATTTCAAGTTAAAGCTGTTTACTTGTCTTTGACAGTAATTGAGATACCCTTTTTGGCCAGTTGTTCCAACTAAGACTGAGAAGAAAGCGCTTTTCAAAGTGTCTGAGAACAGGAGTCTTGAGGCTTGAAACTTTTTGTGACTTGGCATTTTCTTAAAGTCAAAGAATGAGCTGCATATGTGTATAATAGAAACCATATGGAAGAAGAGAAAAATCTTAGTGGGGATGTACTGGGAAAGCTGGAAAGGGTAAATAGCACTAAGCTAAGCACTCTTCCTTCTCTTCCATAGAAAAAACTTCCTCTAACAGCTCTTGCTCAAAATATGCAAGAAGGATCTGTCCAGTTAAGTGATGAAACTCTGTTGGGGTAAGTATGTGGCTTTATAAGTTGCAGTCTATCTTTTTAGTGCCTGCAGGGCTCTAATTAGAGACTTTGGGTACATAAAGGCTGTTTTCAGTATAATGAAACTAATATTTCTAGGTTCCTTCTCTAATCCAAAGGGAGAAAAAGTGAGCAAGCATTTCTTCTTGAGTCATTCTGGAGGCAAGTTTTAGGCTTGCTCTGAATTGCATTCCAGAGGAATCTAATTCTCTGCTATCTTAAAAGCTTTTGAAAATGGTTTTTTCTCTTTGTGGATTAGTAAAATTATTATCTTCATTTAAAGTTTAAACTTGAGTGTAAATACTGCATTCTGCAGTTTTGCGTTAATGACTTAAAATAACGCCAATTTGCATTAAGGGCTTCTAGTTCAAAATAGCACTAATTTCCTTATCCTGACAAAGTGCATATTTGCAACTTACAGGAAAATGGCTGAAACAAACGCCAATATACTGAATTCCTAGAGCAAATGTGTTTCCTCGTTGCTGCTGGGAATTCTATTGGAGACAGTGCAGAACGACCTTAAAAACCTTTGTGTGCATTTTTGTGAGCTGTTGCAGGAGATTTAAACATGGATATAAATCTTAGAGAATAGGCTTTTTCCTTAGAACAAGCTTAAAACAAAGCTCAAGTCATGGTTTTAGAACCTGAGACTGCTGCATATGTGATTGCTTAGTATTATGGCGTTAAGACTTTTTCACATTAAAGGAGCTTAGGAGAAAATTAAATACTGCATTGAGCAATTTTCCTGCATCTGATGAGACTGAAGTATGGGCTTTGAAATAAATACTAACTTCTCTGCCTGCAGGGCCAGTATAATCACTTAGGTGATTTAGAGCCTCCAAAAATGTTCTAATGGCTAAGGAATTTTTCGAACACAAAGGTTTAATAGCACTCCTTGCCTATCCCAAATTTGTCCATGATGGCATAGAGCGTCTTGGTTTTATGCCATCAAATAGTGCCGGGCTTTATAGAACACAAAGCTTTCCAAAAGGGTAGCAGACGACAAAGGGCCACCACTGTTTTATTTTGAATCTTTCTTTTTTAATCAGTAGTAACTCACATTACAACCTGCTATATGTCTTTAAGGAAAATGCTGGATACATGTGGTGATGCAGAGAACAAACTGGCAATGGAGCTCTCTCAGCATGAAGTACAGATCGAAAGAGAAGTTTTAGATCCACTGTGTCTACTAACAGAGGTAAGTCACTTCAGCCTGAGTGAAGAAATAAATCTGGATTTATGTACAAACTGAGCAAAAAGGGTTTATCTCATTGCTAGTAATAAAACTGTTTTAAGGGGTCAGGTGTTAGTGGTGGAAAGTGACATGAAATCTACAAAATGTAGTTTATTACAATACACAATTTAAAAAGAAATGTGAGCCTTGAATTCTTCTTTCAGACAGAGATCCCAAACATTCAGAAGCAGAGGAAACAGCTTGCAAAGCTGGTGTTGGACTGGGATTCTGCAAGAGGAAGGTAAGAAATAATTTTAACTACTAGGTACTTTTCATGTTAACTTCTTATTGGTATATCGTGGCATCTGATCTGATGCTGGTATGTGCTTCTTAAATGCTACTGTATACGTGTTAGTACTTTGCCAAAAAAAGGCAAACTTACATTTGAGTTATTCAAAAAAGGGCTTGTGACTACTTAGATCCAAACAGAATCAAGATTTTGGAGCTCTTACATGCCTATATATAATTGGGAAAAAGCTGTCAACTCACATTTCCAGTTCAGTTGTGAAATAAGGAATAGGAGTCTAATTTTGTAACCATGCCAAGTGCTTTTACAGTATTATATTAACCATCTCATTGGTAGGGTCCTAGGTTTTTCAAATTACCCTTAAGTCCCTTTAAACGGTCTTAAACTGTGGTGATAATTTATGTAGCATTTTCTGGGATTGGTAATTCTAACATACTGTACACCCATGTTATAGCCTGTGGAGAATGCAGGATTTCTTGTGGATTTCTATAGTACTTTAGCTGTTTGTGAATTATGCCAGCACGTCATAAATGGTGTATTTTGAACACCTTCCTTAGTTCTGTTGGAAAACCTCTGAAACCTCTGAAACTATTGGGTTTGTTTGCTCTCAAAAGAACCCGATTTCAAGGGAGCCGTAAGTGCAGACTCTTTTTTAATATTAGTTTCACCAAATGACTGAAGCCTTTCTGCCGTAGATATAACCAAGCCCACAAGACTTCAGGAACAAATTTTCAAGTGCAGCCTTCAAAAATAGAATCTCTTAAGGAAGAGATGGATGAAGCTGGAAATAAAGTAGAACAATGCAAGGTATGACTAGACAATTATTTGCATACCTCTTATTAGCAACTATGACAATCAGAATATGTCTGCTTCTGTAAGCCTTGCACAGGGAACTGGCTGTCTGATTACTGCAGTTGCAAATTATGTAGCTGTTAACAAACTGTATGTCTTAAAGGTATATTAATGCTAGCTGATGTCTGAGTTGCTTTAATTTAACAAGGAAGTGGTTTTTTCAAGATGGGTATTTTACATTATTTTCTGTTTCAGTCTGAGACAGTTAAGAGGAGGAGCTGTGCCTTGACTGAAATGTTTAGGGTGTCTGTGTGCTTCAAGCCACTGAGTAGCAATGCAGTGTGAGCTGCCTGGATGACATTCGGGCTGCTGAAATAAAAGAAACATTCTGACTACTACAGCTCTGAGCAGTTCACATTCAGTTTCACTTCTCAATTAATCGTCAGATGTTAAATTATGCTGCAGTGGAGCTAAGCACCAAAAACCTTTTAGTAGTACTTGTCTTTGTATGCAGGGATTTGGTCAAAATAATGTATTGCCATACAAGCCAATTGTTGATTTAAGTGGGCAACTGTTTTGCTGTATAAAACAAAGTTAGGCATTTTGAGTGATTTTTGCTTGGAAGAATAATGTAGCAGACTAAGTGGATTACTGGCTTCCTGTACTGCCTGCCTGAACCGATAGGTTCAAACTTACTGCAGGCAGAATAAACATATGTACTTCTGTCTTTGTATTTCAGTCGAAATGCCCCTGTAAATTTGATGTACTATTTTGCATTCTTTTCTTTTTCAAAGGATCAGCTAGCAGCAGACATGTATAATTTTGTGTCCAAAGAAGGGGAATATGCTAGATGTTTTGTTATGGTGAGTATTTTTTCAGTATGACTTTGTTTGCAGCACGTATGTGCGTAGGCACTCAATTCTCAAAGATTACATTTTGCGTGCTAAACCTGCTAGTCTTGTATTATGTGCTCATCAGAAGCTAATGGTCTTGTTTTTAAAATGTGGCTTCTGTTCTCAGTTATTAGAAGCACAAGCAGATTACCATAGAAAAGCATTAGCAGTCATAGAAAAGGTCCTACCCGAAATTCAAGCCCACCAAGGTAAAGTAACCTGTGCTCTGGCTGATGCTTCTCCTTGCCTGTGCCACCTATGCACAATATTCTCCTCCTTTATCTTGATTCTCTTGCATGCAGACTTATTAGATAAGGCCATTTTGATCTACTTTAACAATTTTACATTCCCAAGCATAATTCCATCTTTGTGTCCTTTGGAGTTCTCATATTTTAACACACTAATAAAATATTAAGTATCTGTCTGATACCTGAGAGAGTAAAGGAAGGACTTTTCTCTTTGCTTGCAGTTTTCCTTGATATCACATGACCGTGGCTAATTCAGACCTGGCTTTTTAGGACAGTGAAAGTTTTGTTGTGATTTAGGAACTTCTTAGGGTCCTTGCTTCTTTGAATGATCACTAGATGATTATCAGAAAAACTCCTCTTATTCTATGGAGCTTGAGGTTTTTTTCCTTCTTTTCTGCCGTGCTTTATCCCAGTGTGCACGCTACACTCCAGCTGGCTCATGGGGTGTCCCCTTTATTGTGTTGAATAGCAGCAGTTAAGAAAAGCGAGTAATACAGCATCACCTCTTCCCCATGCTACTAAGCTTTTTGTTGTCAACAGGGGTTAAGGTGTATCGTTAATAGTTTGCCATGAAGATGCACTGTGAGTTGTTGAAATTGCTGTACTAAGTGCTGGCTAAAGTGTTTCAGTCCGCTAATTGCTTTGAGTGAGATGTAGACTGAACAAAGTCTGAGGGGAAAATATAATCTGAGCTGAGCAAGACTCAAGTGTCGTCAGTTGTGGATGAACCATTGAACTAAATCTATCCAGAAATACAAGCATCTTGCTGGAAGATGATACAGAATATCTGTACTCTGTAGATCTGATGGGAGACAAGGTGATGCAAACAAATGTTGCTCACACAGATTCAGAGCTGCGTTATGGCTGTGTGGAAGGTTCTCTGTCTTAAGGATATGACTGCTTTAAATTTGTTGTTGTTGCTTAGCTGCTTTCTGCAAACTTTTGGTACAACAAATGCTTCAGAACAGATCAGCCTTCCTAGAAGGTGGGCTAGGAGGCATGGTGTCGAAGTGGTCCGGTGTCTAAGATCTCAGTGTAGGGCGTCACTTCAGATGTGTTCCTAGCTGCAGTGTAAATTACTGTGACTTTGAACAATTACTAAGATTTCTCTTCCTAATGTTTGCTGTAACTTGCAAAACTTGGGAAAATGACATGTGCGTCTTGGGGTGTGTTAATGAGTGAGAGTCACTAAAGCCGTATGAGGGATAGAGTTGATGTGGTTTTGTAAACAAATAGGGTAAATTAAATCCTTTGCGGAAGCACATTGTGTCTTCAGAAGACCCTTTTAGAGTCTTCATCTTTCTTGACCTTTTTTCCACATGAAAGGAATAGCGCATCTGTACTAACAATCATTACATCTGCATTCTTTCAGTTAAGACAGCAGAAATAGGTGAAAAAGTAAATTGTAGGAAACAAATTCACATTCAAATTGGAGAAACTTTTGCCAATTTTGACTTTTGGAATTTGTTAAGCAACAATTGAGAAATTGAATGGAAAATTTGTGCAAGTGTTACAGTGATGGGCTGTTAACATCTGTTTTAAGCTGCTGATTCCTTTAATCATCAATAACTTTGTGTTAACAGTTCAGTTTTTATCCATCTTAAATACAGTTAAAACTAAGATCAACCCAGGCCATGCAATCTGGACAAAATTTTTCCTCCAAGATTCTTGCAAACCCAAGCCTTTTGGTGTCTTGGCAAATGAGAATTAATGTAACTTACAGCCATTTGGTGGCACTCATGTTGAGGCCTAGTGGGACATGCCCTTCCAGTTATACATAGGATTTGTATGTGGTGTTCCATCCAGAAAGATGCAGAAGTATTTTTTTTCTTCAACACCAGTAGGCTCATTTTCTCTTTACTCATGATACAAGGGACTTTACCAATCAAGGGCTGTAAAACTAATATATTCTGAAAATTTCCTTGCTGTACTGGAGGCTTTCTTCTTTCCTGGTCTGGGACATAATTCAAGTGTTTGTTAGATATTTTGATCAGTGTTTTGATACTCTCCAACTAGACAAATGGACTGAAAAACCAGCTTTTGGAACTCCATTAGAAGAGCATCTCAAGCGCAGCGGTCGTGAAATTGCGGTCCCTATTGAAGCCTGTGTAATGATGCTTTTGGAAACAGGGATGAGAGAGGAGGTAGGTAATACCATATCGCATCCTCTGAAGGGTGCGGGAGAAAAGAGCTCAGTGAACTCATGGCCTGGTGCCTGTACTTTTTAACAAGCTGCTTAAGTAGTTTTGTTCATTAGTGTAGATGATGATAAATCTTTTGCAACTGAATAACCTTCAGCACTATTTTGAAGTACCTTTGAGATGAATGCGCCTAGAATGAAAAATTAGGAACGGGCCAAGGGTAAGAGGGAACTAAAACGTTACCAGATGGCAGTGACACATGAAGAGCCAGCTAGGTCATAACAGTGTAAGGTGAAGACACTGAACTTGAAACTCTTCCAAAAGAGTCTGTCATAAAACTTATGCTGTTTTGTGCTTATACTAATATGTTGTTACCAGTCAAATACATTTTATTTTTATTTTGCAGGGCTTATTCAGAATCGCTGCTGGAGCCTCCAAGTTAAAAAAGCTGAAAGCTGCCTTAGACTGTTCAACTTCCCAGCTTGACGAATTTTATTCCGATCCCCATGCTGTTGCAGGTATTGTGAATGTTCTGAATCAAAATCAGGTATAAATTGACACAATGCAAGTTTATGCTGTTGATTTGACTGTTGACTTGCTGCAGTGTAAAGTGTTGATCTCTGCAGATAAAATATGAGTGAAAATAAATTAAAAGTTCACTTCGTTGTGCAACTTAAACACAGAGAGGTATAGGGTACACAAGCTCATCGTACTTGATGTATTCATGTCTGCATGACAGTGGTGTTTAAAATTCAGGTGATCATAGTAATCCAAATATATTTCTTCTTATGACAGGAGTGTTAACATAATCAAGGGAGATTAGAGCTGTATGTAGACCTTTAATAAGGTCTTTGTTCTGAAGAGATGATTCATAGTTTTATAGTGCATGTTTCTGTCAAATTACAGTAATTACTGGAAGACCTTTTGTGTTAAGTGTTGAGCAGACATACTGTGGAAGCATCAGGTCTTCCCACAGTTTCACTGGAACTTGGGTCCTGTTGCGTAGATAAAATGGCAAATCTGAGGACAGAATTTTAAACGAAGACAGAAAGCGTTGGCTAAGAAGCTGGCCTGTTTCTGGTGTGCATTGCAGGTGCCTTGAAATCCTATTTGCGAGAGTTGCCAGAACCTTTAATGACCTACAGTCTCTATGAAGAATGGACACAAGCTGCAAAGTAAGCATACTAAAAATAGTTATATACAAAAACATTCTACATATTATTTTTTTCAAACTTGGTTCTTCATATGTGAAGTCAAAAGAAAAGACCGCACTCAGTTTACTTTCTCATTTCTGCTCTAACAGGTAAATGTTTTGTGTAACATTATTTTAAATTTTGTGGGTTAGCTTAACACCGATGGCACAAAAATGTGGAGAAATATCTATTCGGTATTTAAACATAAGGGCTTCCTTGAGACTATTGGCTGTGTAGTATTGATGCTTAAGCAGTTTTCTTTCATTGCAAGTAGAGATAATTCAGAGATTTGACTAGCAGGTTACTGAATTACTGAATTCCAAACAGTGTATTTATTTGGCATAAATGGAAAGTTATGCAGTCATCTCTTTGTTCACTGCAGAAACAACAATTTTCTGATCTGAAAGTAAGATGGCAGTTTTTTCCCTTTCAGTATTCAGGACCAGGATAAGAAGCTACAAGAGTTATGGAGAATTTGTAACAGATTACCTAAGCATTATCATGCTAATTTCAGGTATGTATTAGCATCTGTTGACTTGCAGCGCAACTGCTTTAATGCTGGAGTACCACATTTCAAAGCTGATCAACCAAAACTCTTAATACAGGGTTTTTTCTTGGCCAAATTCAGTTAGGTTTATAAAAGGACATCCTGTTGTCAGGTAGTTGGTGTACATTGGGGGTGGTAGACTTTTCCAGTCAAGTTAATTCATTATTGACTGTAATGAAATACGATGCATAGAACCCTTCTACTTGAGGGTCGTGCTGTTGGCAACAGTACCTGACTTTTCATCAGTTGTGCTCTTCAATGTATTTTCCAGTCTTAGAAATCACCTGGATGTATCTCACATGTTATTTCTTCTTTTGGTTTTGCCTTTTCGGAATGAATCGGAACAAACCCAACTCTAGTGACTCCTAGAAGTGTGGAAGTTCTGTTACAGGATATGAAAATAGCTCTTTAGTAGACATTCTCAATCTAAACAGTTCTTTCTGAAAATACGGTGTTTCTGTAGTTCTGTCTTGCTAAGTTGAAAGATGCTTTCTTTTCTACCCAATTCAACTTCTGTGATTCATGAGTAGAAACTTAGTAGCCAGCCACCAAGCAAGAAAGCCGTTTGCCTTATTTTTGTTTTGTTGGGACTTGTCTTTACAAGTTCTTGAATTTTTATTTACTTGTTTTCAACAAGTAATGCTCTTAGTTCCTGGTGTTTAATTATTTCTTTTCTTTTTGTAGGTATTTAATAAAATTTTTAGCAAAGCTTGCACAGAACAGCGATGTTAACAAAATGACACCCAGCAATGTGGCAATAGTCTTGGGCCCCAACTTGTTATGGGCAAAGAATGAAGGGTAAGCTTCAAAACAGAACATCCATGGAATCATATAATTTCTCTTCAGATTGTTTTAACTCATGTAGACTGTTCACAGCAACAGAGTATTTGCCTAAAAAGTATTTCAGATGTTCTCTCAACCTATGCCTCCAGGTCCTTCTAGGAATGCATTTTTTAGGAGTGTTTTAAAGTGCTATAAATGTTACTGAATAGTCTAGATCTCATCAAAGTATAAAGTTGTTCTTTGTGTGGTACTTAGGAGTCTTGATGCATTTGTGCTTAGTGTGATTTGCCATTTAGATAATATGAATTTTTTAGTATTTTCTTACTTTGAGAGAACTCTGTATAAAGTGTCCTCTAAATTTCTTCTGCAGATCCCTTGCTGAAATGGCAGCAGCAACTTCAGTCCATGTGGTAGCAGTTATCGAACCAATCATTCAGCATGCAGACTGGTTCTTCCCTGGAGGTAAATTCTTGCCGTAGTTAAAAGAATTTTGTATTTGCAGTAACCCTACACAGGTAAACCTCCAATAGTTTTTTGCAGTGAGGCGCACCATTTTGTGTACCTATGTCTTAGGATGTATTGTACCCGTTTCTTTCAGATCAAGATTTCAATGTGTCTGGGGCATTTGTTGCAATTCCTGCTGTTAATTCAAATCACTTGTCACACACTGGGAGTGAATATGAATCTGGGACACTGGAACGGAAGAGACCTGTTAGTATGACTGTAATGGAAGGGGATTTATTGAAGAAGGAGAGGTATGTTTTATTCTCAGGTTAGGTTTCAGTTATTAGCCCACTCCTGAGAACTGTACTACTGAGGAGGCTGTAATTAGACTTTTAGTGGTCTCAGGAAGAGAATTTAATGGAAATATTATAGGTAACAGTAATGATTTATTTCCCTCCATGTTGTTGCAGCCTGAGGAAAATTGAAAGGTAAAGTACTGGTATTTGCTTCCAGTTATACTCTATGCATGATAAAAACCACAAGCAGATAATTACTCCTTCCAACAACCATTTTCCTGTTACAGATTTGGGGGGGTCTAAAATCCACTGAAACAGAAGTGTATATAGTAACTTCTATCAGTATCTAACTTCTGATATTCCATGGCTTCTTTTTCAAAGCCCATAAGCTGAGGTGGTGTTACCTGGTGCCTTCATGATAAGACTTCTGAGTTGATGATGGTACAGTATACCACAGCAAACAGTAGAACACTAAAAAAAACCCAAAAAATAAAACGTGCTGTTTTCCCATATAACATGTAGTGTAACGCTCATTTATTATCACTCATATCATGAATATTCAAGTGACATGCTGTTTTGTTTTTAGCTGTTTATGCAAATGTTCAGTTGTTACCTGAGTGTTAACTATGGCTAGCCACATGCAAATTTATCAGCACTGGCAGAAGAAAATCAGTTCAAGACTCACTGTCTTTAACTCAACAAGAATAATATTAAATTTTAGAATGAACGTGCTGTATGTATTCTAAAATCTGTTTAGAATTTTAGCCTGTTTATCCATAGTTCTCCTTTAAACACAAATCATAGCGTGTATCCAGTGGCTTTTTTGTCTGTCTTGAAATCTGTAGTGCAACTTAGTGTGTAATAGAAACAAAATTCATGTGGCAAAATATATTGAGAGGAGATACTCTGATATCTAAGGAAATGTATTTACATGTAAAGTTACTGAGTGGTTTGACCTCATTGTCATCAATGTCTGTCTTCAAATGTAATTGAGTAATTTGTTCCACTTGTGTTTAGCTTACCCCTCTGTGTGGATAAGCCAAATAATGTTGCATGTCTTAACATTAATGGTGTTATATGCAGAAAGTTGGAGCTTTCCTTGTTGCTGCTTTGCATGCTAAGCAACAGGGGTTGCATTTGTCTTTGTGGGTTTTAACATCCAGTTGTCCTGTTGCTTTAGTTACCTGGTGTTGGCTGGCGTGGTGTGTTTACTCTCTCTTCTTTCTGTAGCTTTGGTGTCAAGGTTATGGACTTCCAAGCGAATCCTCGGAGATGTGGCACTATAAATAGAAAGCACACATCCCCAGCTTTCCAGCCACCACTTCCACCCACGGAGGCTGGCGTGCTGGCTCAGCCTGGAGCGGAGCAGCACTCACAAGCTTCTGTGGCTGAAACAAGCCCAGTGGGTGCTGGTTTTGCTCTCTCTGCTGCCACAGCAGAACAGTTACAAAGTCAAGGAAATGAGGATGTCAGGTAAGAGGCATGGCTTCTGCTGGCAGTGGCTTAGCAGCCTGCTTCAGCAGCAAACTGATGGTGTCAACTGTGTCTGGTTCACAAGGTGTCTCTTCTAACTGGAATGCATGTTGTCGTGTGTAAAGCCTTTTCAGACGTGGGCAGAAGCACTACACAAGAGCTCTCGTGTCATGTGTATTGTTTCAGAATCTGTCTTCTAAATTAACATACGTTGTTCTGCATGTTCTAGAACTGATCTTCTAAAAGAAGAGAGTTCTTGGGGAGGTTGGGGGGCGGAAATAATGATGAAAAATACTAAAAAAGACTGTACTTCTACTGCCCATATTGACCTTTCCGTACTCTAGAGGTGTCCACACAGTATGACTATCAGTTTGCTGCTGAAAGAACAAAACCTACCATTGGCAATACTAGAAACCTGTTGGTCTTGTTTATTGTTTCTTGTAAATGTTATCCGGATATGTCTCTTCTTGTCTGTAGCCAGTGTTAGTGATGACCAGACTTGCTTGCTAGAAAATGGAAAGAAAAATGGAAGCTGATTTATCATACTGCAGTATTAGTTTCTTTAGGACAAGCGTATATACAAGATTTTTTGCTGCTTGATTACTATTGAAACTTTGTGCAATCATGTCCCCGGTATTAGTATATGTGGATTCCAAGACTAATGGCAGTAGCCTTGACTGTTCCTTTCACATATGGTGAAAGCAGCACTTTGCTTTCAGTATGTTGTGGTCTGAGAGATACAACAAACTACCCACAAAGACCTGTAGTGTTCTCCAGACGTCAGCCACTTGCATAGCGACTTAAGGTAAAACACTGTGGAGTTCCATGCAGCACTGACTCTTTTGCATGTAGCACTTGTTCTCAGGTGACGTTTTTACAAAAACAACTTCTCATTCGGAAATCCCCCGCAGAGTAATATTTCCTCCGCAGATGTCTTTTGTGGCATAGGCAGCTAAAACAAAACTTTGAGAGTCGAAAAGCCGCATTTAAAAACTGCAACAAATTCTGCATTCAAGTACTTGCAATTTATTAACAGCATATGGAGAAATTAGGATTGCAATGTGCCAGTAAAAGTGGCTGAAAGGCTCAAGTCCTTTAGCGATGACTAAGGTGCTGCACGAGACTATAAAGACAGAGAACTGGGTGACGACTGCAAGTGCATAGCAAGAGGAGGGGGCGCTGCCCAGTACCACATCAGCTGGTTCATACTCCAGTACTGTGTTTCCCCCCAGTTCTATTGTCTTCATAGCCAAAGGTCAGGAAGAGCTGAGTTGTCCTGATCTGAATTTCAAAGGTTTTGCAGGAGTTGCTCCCTCGAGACAAGTTCTAGTCTCCCAGCCAGGTAAAAGCTTCATTCCAGGTAGGGTGGAGACTTCAGCCAGCCAGTGATGGGAAAAGAACCTCTGCTCTCTCCACACCCAGCTCTTGCAAGTCCTTGGGCCCTCCCAAGGGCTTCCAAAGGCTCCAGCGGTGAGGGCTATGTCTGCCTCTCCTGTATACTATAAGCAGCAAGTTGGTTCATGTCCTTTGGGTTTTTTTCTGGCAGAGGATTGCCACTGTCACTTGGTCCTCAGTAGCTAGGTCTACCAGATAACTGCCAGCAAATTGGATGTGCTGCTGTGACAGAATATTTTGAAAAAGGCTCACAGTTATAGGGGTGGCATATTTGAATGAGGAAATTGGAGAACTAATTTTATATGGATTTTCACGCTGAGAGTCTGATTTTAAAGGATCTGCAAATGCACTGAGGCTACATGGAGACTGTACTCCTAGGTATGAGTATTGCGTGCAAAGAGGTACTGTGACACTGCAGAACTACTTGAATTCCTGATTTAATTTTGGTAATTAATTGTTTGTACAGGCTTGCCTAAAGCCTGCTTACCACTTGTTTGAAGAGTTGTAGTAGTGTTCAATCTCAGTAAATACCAGGCAGTGCAGAAGTTTTTCTGAAGTGTTTGAGGATCAGAACTATAGTGCAGTTTGTAATGTAAACCTGAATGGGTGCAGTTGATTGGGCAAGGCATTTTACAATCCTCTTCTAATTTAGGAATTTTATTTTTCAGCACCTCAAAATCAAAGGACAACACGTCTTCAGCTACTCCTCCACCTGTGAGAAATGGTGGGCATGCGGGCACTGTCCAGAACCAGTCAACAAGTAGCACTAATCAGCTTTCTGTTAATCAGCCACAGAATGTAGCAGGTCCCAGTCCCCATTCAATGAGGAGAGGTGTGTTTTTTTCATTTGGTTTTCAAGCCACTAAATTCCAATTCTTTATGTACTGCAAACATGCTTACTATAATAACTTTATCAGTATCTCTCCCTCTATTATAGACAACAGTTTAATTCACTTGCATTTCACTAAGGCCTAGCTATAAATGCATCTTTGACTTTTGGACTCTTTTATAACTGCTGGTAGTAATGTTGCCAATGCTGTTCAAGAAAATCACTCAAAGGCTTATTGATTTAGTTAACTTGTGTATGCATTTCTGTCGCTTCCTATTGATACAGCTTTTATCTGCTAATACGCCATTTTATTTTGATAATGTACTTGAGTATTCTTTTGTGCTACTAATTTATTTTTTGAGGATTTTGGTTTCATAATACACAGCCATGAAGTCTCACCTCTTCTCTTAACAGCTGTTAAAAAGCCTGCGCCAGCTCCTCCCAAGCCAGCCAACCCACCGCCAGGGCAGCCAGGAAGCCAAAGTTCTGCCCCAGCTGCTCAGCCACCTTCTGTCTCTCCAAAACCACCTGCTAGAAGTTCTTCTCCTCCTGCTCAACATGCAAACCAAGGAGCACCCCAGACCTCCACTTCCCAGGTTTCTGCACCTCGGAGATATTCCAGCAGCCTTTCCCCAATACAAGCTCCCAGCCATCCACCACCACAGCCCCCAACACAGGCTACTCCTCCACTGCAGCCCAAATCAAACAGTCAAACATCTCCTCCTGCTGCACCCAGCAGTGAGCATGGACCAGAGCAGCCCTGTTACACTCCTCCACAGACTCCAACACCACCCGATACTCCCCCGCTAGGAAAACATAATGCTAGTTCCCCATCGTCACAGCCACAGCCATCTCCTCAAGAGACCTCTCAGTCTCCACCTCAGAGCGGTACGTTGCCAAGGCCACGGCCGGTACCAAAACCCAGAAACAGACCTAGTGTTCCCCCTCCGCCTCATCCTCCTTCTCAGCTGGCTGGAGATGGTGTTATTGCAAATCCTACGCAAACAGCTTCCAAAATAGTAACAGGTGAGTGGATTCTTTCATATTTGCTGTCTCCTCAGAGAGAGGAAATGAAGCAAACAATGCCTGTAGCTGTAAATGAATTTCGGTGGGGGAAAACTGAAAATCATAAATAAGTTAAAATACTAAATTATTCATTTCCAGTTAAAATGCCCACCCGCCTGTTCTGTGCATGAGGATTTGGGGCACCTCCTCAGTGTAGATTTTCATTCCTGAGGCAGAGGGGGTTGGGGGGAAGTGTAGATTAGCTTGCTTTATTATTTTTTTTTCCTTCTTTGGAAGCAAAACACTATTAAAGCAACCAGCTCTCTAGGGCTTTCTCCAGGCTCAGATCATGGCAGTCTTGATTATGCTTATACATCTGTTGCCAAAAAACAAATATTTGGAGGAGGGAGAAGGTGCAGCCAAGGATAGTATATTTCAGCACATACAGAAGACAAGAAAATGGCAGAAATGGACACTGATACGTGTTCTAATAGGCAAGATACAAACACAGCAAATATTTTTTACCTTATGTGAACGAAATCTTCTGATGTACTTTTAAGTTGGACATCCAGAAGCTGAAGAATCACATACACTAAACTCTGTATCGCAGGTCAATTTCTAGATAGATCTTCATATTTTAAATGCAGCTACCTTTTTCTGTTTTGAGACATTTGTGAAGTAAAGAGAAACTTTCTGTCTTCTCACAGGAACTTCATGAAGCTTGTAGTTACTAATTTGATAGGGATAATGTTAATTTAAGTCTTGGTGGGGGGGAAAAAGTAACTGCTGAGGACAGTCAAAACTAGCAGATCTTGAAATATTCTCCTGATGAGTCTCTGCTTATTTTATGAAATTCTGATGGAGATAATGAATGTAGGAGACTAATGCTTTTAAATCTACTTATATTTAATAATGGTTAAAACTTTCCTATGACACTGCAGCTTCTCTAAAATAAAACTTATGTATTGGAATGCAAAGTATAAATTCCGTTGCCTAACAGCTTTACCCCATGATGCCTTCACAGGTGGGGATGGTTACTGCGAATAAGGTTTGTACTTACCAGAAACATGCAATATAAGCTAAAATGCTCCCGCACAGCAGTATTTTTTTGTAGCTTTATTTTGTATACGCGCTTTGGAATATGTGCTCTGTCAACTCTGTGTTATCTCATTACTACATATCATTCTGTTTGTAAGAGATTTTAAAGACCTATGCTGCTTAATTTTAATAGTCCTGTGAACATTAAAGTTATTCGTTAAAACAAATTGTAAAAATAACTATAATGAAGTGACACTTCCCACAAAGTCACCAGAACTACTAGTCCACAAGTCAAGTGTGAAGCAGTGGCCCGTTTAAAACAGGTTTGTTCTCATCAGTGCAGGCAAATACTGAAGCTTGTGGTTTTTCCCCTACAATTCAGTGTTTTGTGGTTGCATTTTAATGTAGCTTTCACTTTAGGTTTTCAGTTATTTTTAACTACTTCGAATTTATTTGGCAAAATTTATGTACATGTGACTAAACCCCTTGCAGAAAAGCACCCAGCAGCATTCTGGCATGTTTGCATTTGCATTCTGTCAGCTCCAGCCTCACTAATAGAACTAGTCTGTTCAATTACAGCTGCCAAACAACACATTAATAATCTTACTATTTATGTGTAATGGCTTAGAGGTGCTACCTTTTTAAGGGAACAACTGCATGACAGGCTGAAAAAGTTGAGGCTGCATTCCTGAATTATCTTACATACTATGCTTACAGGAAAGATGCTGAAATTAGTATTGGATTGAGAAGTCAAGTTGGAAGTAATTGGTTGGGTTTTTTTTTTAAATTGGAGAAACTAGCAGTAAATGAGCTGCTTAAGCAACTAAAAAGTAGCTTTGCTTTTTAAAATAACAGACTTTTCCTGATTGTACTTCTGTTCTTTTTGTCAGTATCTTTAAAATATAAGGGCAATTATTTCAAAACAGAATTCAGAAATAAACCTGGAGTCTGAATCTTTACAGCACTTACAAATAAGTTAAGAATGGGAACTGTGCTGATGAGTCAAATTTAAAGAAAGACTTAAACCTTAATTTCTAAGTTGTGGTTCATAGATTGACTGTGGGTTTTTTTAATTTTGGAATTTTTCTGGTTCTGAGGAGTTTGCTTTAATGATAGCAGACAAGCAGGATTTGTTTTACCGCAATGTAACTGGAGAAATACTTGCCTTCTAAATAATATCCAGCTGGCATGCAAGGGGCTGCTTCATTAGTGGGGGAGCTTAAGTTACACAAACAAAGCATCTGCCATAGGGGAGTGATTGGCACAACCGGGCTGGATATGGACTGCGAATTAAGGATAAGCAATAAGGAGTGCCGACTCCTTTTCAGCTAACTTACAGGCATAAGAGCTACACAGCTGTCCTGTAGTCTGAATAAATATACAGAAATCTTGAAATCAACAGTTGAAATGTAACTGTTAAAACGGGAGAGACTTGATATTCTTTTCAAGTGCAAACAGTAGCGAATTGGCCATGTAAGTTGTGTGCGGTGAACAATAGTATGAAAGCTGCCATGCAGGAAAGCCAGGAAAAGAAAGCTGATGATGAAGGATTCTGTAGCAAAACTGGTAAAGGAACCTAGAAAATCTAGTATGTTTTGCAAAAAAAAAAACCCACCTGGGGAACAGTTGAAGTGATACTCAGGCTTATCTACAGCAGTACACTCAGTGCAGGATCATCTACCTTTTCCAGATCAGTCTTTTTTTTAAAGGATTAATATTCTGAATTAACACCACTGCATCTTACGTAAGAGTATCTGCTCTAACATTTACACGTGCACATATAAGCACTTATAGACTGACTTACCTAATTCACAATGTGAAACAGCTGGTTTTAATTTTAACCTTAAATCGTGAGGCAAGGGAAGACAGATGGGAATAATGGAAGCCAAAATTAAGCAAACTTCATAATATCAGAACAGGAATTCTGAATTGTTTTCAGGATACTGTTGAATTCCTTTGTCCAGGTACTGGACTTTAGTAATGCCTCAAATTCTATTTATGGTATTAAAGTAATAAGCCCTAGAAAAGAATATTCTAATCAAAAATTTTATTAAATAATCTAGATGTTTGACCTGCAGTCAGTAGGAACTGTATTGGAAAGTTCAATGGTAAGGAAAAGGCATATGATTGGCCAAAAATGTTGCTAATTCATAATCATGTGTGTGCTAATGCCCACTACTAACCTGTCACAAATAACACTGCTTGCTTGCATTATCATTAGCGTGGCATGCAAAAAGAATGGCTGTTTGATGCTCGCTCTTACATTAACATACTAAAATACTGGAGACTAGAATGTGTGAAGTTGTTCATGTTTCGACTGGCCAGTTTCACATTGCACTTTTTCCACACACAGAAAATCCTATCTAGAAATCCCTGTGTTTTTTATGCAGAGTTTCATTTTGTGTTTGAAGTAGCTCTGCAGTTGTTTGTCACAAATACTCCTTTCCTGTGTCACCTCACACTTTGTTACCTCCTTTTCTGATTCATCCTTCCATGTGCAGTCGCAGTAGGGAGAATTTCTGTGCCCACATCTAAAGTTGAAGTGCACCTTTTGAACCGTACTTTAAATGAAAGTTCCAAGGCAGCAGTAGGTGCTGTTTGGTATCAGGGAGAGCACAGTGCCTCTGCTGCTTGGTTCTGCGCTCGTCTCTTCTGGGGTCAAGTTCAGCGTGAAACATTCCGAGTAAGAAAAATGCAAGAAGAATTTGGGAACTCACACGATTGCGGTTTATTCTTCTGTGTAATATTGCTTCTGTTAACAATAGTAAAAATTACTAAAAAACCCACTAAAGTTTAAATCAACTGGCTTTAAAAGTACTTAAATTTTTTATCTGTTGTAGAAACAGTAGTTATATGGTAATGTGGGGATAGAGAGCTGCTGCTGTTATGAAACTTGGTTTTGTGTCTCAGGGACTTATTTTAAACACGTGATTGTGAAGCTGAGTGAAAGATTTGGTTTTAAAGAGGCCCCAGTAATAACTTCTTTCCTGCTATCAAAGCTCTACTGAACAGTGACCATCCTGTAGGTGCCACACAAGGCACTGTTCACTGGGTATAGCCCAGTACACAGAACGCTGACTTCAAAATGAAAAATGAGGGCTGGGGAGAGAAATCTATTTAAAAGATTCCCCCGAGATGATGGTGTTTAACAAGTCATAACAGTAGTGATGATTTGTTCCGTGCCTTCCGGATGATTTCATTTACCACTGAAATGCTGTCTTAGCGGAATACGGTACTCCCCAAGACTGATACAAGACGTGGGAGAAAATTTATAATTCACGCCTAACAAGAAAACATAAATCCAGGAATCAAGTCTTTGGGAAAGTTGCAGCAGTAGGGATGAGGACATTTAACTGGCCTGCCTACCACAAGCCAGTTGGTGTCAGGCCACAAGATGATGGAGTTCCAGCTACTGCATTAACAGTGTCACTGAATATGACATTGCTGGCAGTTGCGTAGGCTGGCTGGCTCTCCCGTAACGGGCTGAGCAAGGAGCAGGGGACGTTGCACTCCGACTTCTTCAGTTCTGTGTCTGCTTTCACCTCTTCCATGTCATTTACCTCAAACTTTCAACTTGAACACTTAAGTAGTAACTTGCAGGCTAAATTTAAGACTTTTAAGCTCAAGATCTAAGTCAAAGTTTCTATAGGATGCCTGCCTATGCCACCTATGTTTAAAAGCAAGGTATTTATCTGGATTTGTTATTGATTTAAGTGATCTAAATGAGTTTCTGTTTGGTGGAACAGCTGCCGGATTGCAGTAAGTGATGTGGCATATTATAAATTAACGTTTCAAAATACTGACTTAATATTTTTACTACATTTTTTGAACTGTTACGGATTTTTCTGGTCTTCTAACTACAAGTACAGTCAGTCACCAGAAATGCAACATTTTTAGGTCCTTCTCAGACACCTTGACTTGAACAAAATTCTCCTGCCCCCAGAAGAGGGCAAAGAACTTGATGTTTGCTGTTATACAGAGGAAAGGGGTTTAATCTGCATTTGGCTTAAATTTCTTACACTTCTTGTGACAATGTCTCTTTCTGCCACCATACATGTTCTATTGTTTTTAAAAGCTGTAGGTGGTGGTTACCTGGCTGATGATTTAGGTGCCAAATTTTTTTGCTGAGTGACCATTCTGTTTTGATGTGAATGTATGGTGTACAGTATCATTCAAAGGACACTGAGGAATCCGATACTAAATCATACTTGCTGTCTTCCAATTCTTCAGAAAGAATGTTTCTCTTTATTGTGTACACTATTTTAAAAAGGTATATAGGAGAAGCAACTGAAAACATAAGCTGTTTAGTTTGTCTTAGCCTTTTTGTGTCCATGTGTGCACGTGCACATGTGTGCCAGCCCTCTGTTTGAAAAGCCTTTGTTGGTCTTTCCTTTCCCTTTTCTTTCTAAGGAAACGCACCAGAAATATACTAACGAATGAGGTGTCACTGTCCAGGCTACTAAACTTGCTGTTCCATTTTTTTTGTGCAGACTCTAATTCCAGTATTCAAGAACCACTTCAAAACCCTTCTTCAGAGCTCCTTACAGAGACAGCGAGCAAAGAACTGCACAACCATCTCATGCTTGATATTGAGAATGACTCGGAAAGCACTGCTCTGTAACGGAAACTCTCAAACTTTTTAAAGGTTCCTCTCCTGGTGGGAAAACTAACAGACCTAACAGTGAAAAGCTTCTTTTGACGATATGGCAAAACTGTGTAGAGTTTGACTTGTGCATCACGGAGAAAGTGATTTAGCCATTCAGAAGAAGTTTAATGATCTGTGTCTCAACAATGGTTTTCAAAATCTTGGATGGAAGGAATCAGTTACTGCCGAAACTTGCATAGGAAGCATAATTGCTGCTAATACAGATGATATTAGCAAAAATTCCAAAAGAATAAGAAGCAGAACATTAGTTATTTAAAGTGCATGTATTATGGAAATAATCTTTTTAATGTCACGGTTAGACTTTTATTTCTAGTTCTTAGACATTACAAGGAGATGCCTTGCAAGAGACATTCCCTCACTGATTTGCTGCAGATTCTTTTTAAAACATGAACCAAAAAATGCCAGAGTGCTGGTGGTGACTGCTGGTTATCAGTTGCCTTGTCAAAACTGTGGATGTATTCTAGTGCCTTGAAGGACTGTCATACTGTAGAAGGAAACTTACTGTATCTTTAATCATTTCATTGCTACTTAATGATCAGTACTTAATACTTATTTCATAGTTATTTGTATTAACCAAGCCTGCTTTTGTTCATGTGAAACTTGGAACTGTTCCAGGATGAAACTGTGGAAGTGGTTTTTGTGCTTTCATTGAAAACGGTTGAATTTTGAAAGAACTTTGAAACAGCTGTTTGGATGCGTCAGTTGGGTGGACATTTATAAAATTAAAGATTGTCTTTTGTCAACTCAAGGCATCTTTATTCAAGTTTGTGAGTAACGTTGCTTCCAAGGCCCACTGAAGGTTACCCGGTTGGTCCCTGGGCTTTGTAGCTTAAGATCGGTGGCTGCTCAGTTAGTTCTTCTTTTAAGGACTTTAGTGGGAGCGTACTGGGAAAGAGTATCTATCCTTTAATGTGTAGATTCATGTTAAAAACAAGTGAGTTCAGCTGCACAGAGGAACACTGGATACAGCCTGTATCATACCGAGAAATGAGATGGAACAGGCCATACAGTTTCTGTGAATGAGAGGGAGGGAGAGGAAACTAGTTAATTGAGGTAACATTCATATAACTAGTTGAATTAATTTACTTAAACTATAAATTCCTTAATACTCCATAGTACGTTTTATTGAAGTTATTAAACTAAACCTCAGGCTTAACTGCAAAATAAAACTGCATTTCATAAAGGTCTTGACAAGTCACATTGCACTTGGCAACATAAGTATGTTTTAGTTGCTATTTCACTGGTGCCCCAGTTTGAAATCCCAGTGGCTCCCTAGTTGTTTCCTGTTCAGACATCTCTTAACAGGGAAGAAGACCCCTATCAGTGGGTGTGGTCCTGCTCTCCTCTGTCTCTCCAGCAGCACTGTGACAAACTCTTGTAACTCAAAATTCAGGGTTATGAGCCAAAAATTCTAGTTCTGTTACTAAATTTAATGTTTATCTCTCAAAACTCTATGCAGTGTACCTGAATCCAGGGCAGGCTGTGAAGGACTTAAATAAATTCTCAGAAAATCTTCTGGACTTGTGCATTCTTCAGCATTGCACAAATAGTTAATTGTCTCTGCCCGGATTAGCAGCTCGGGTGCAAGAGAGTGTACGCTCTCGTTGGTGTCCTCATTGTCATCCTTGATAATAAACAGCACGTGTCAATGCAGTAACAATAAGAGCACAGGGCTATGACATGGTTAAAGTTGAGGAAATTTGCCCAAAACAGCAGAGCTGGAGTTAGTCCCTTGTTTACCAAACACAACTGTCTCCTCTCTTCCTAAGAGTGCCCAGCAATGGGCAGGGGTGGGAGGCGATGTAAGGTAGTGACTTTGTGAGTTCAGCTGGCTTTAAGCTCTGTTAGTGCAGTTGATTAGTTCAATTAAGTGGCTGCACAAAATAACCCTACAGAGGTCTAGGAAGAAACCTGGAATAAAATAATGAGGTTTTGTAATGCTTTAACTCTGCTTCTAGAGTCGTCTCAGGGGTATGTGCTTGTAAGCTCTGCTTGAAAGTGTGGCTTCTTGCTGAGATGGCTGGAGGGGATTTGTGGGGGTAAACTAGGTAAATTTCTTACAGCCCAGTTGTTTGAGTTTACCTCAAAACTCTGAATGCAGGCTGCCGCTTTGAGTAGGAGGGTAAGGCACTCTGCCACCGCCTCTGCCGTAGACTCCGACTGCATCAAGCCTTGTGGGCATGTCACGGGAGGCGTCGCTACTGCCGCGTACCAGTCTGGGAACAGTCTGGTGGGGATGTTATGTGCCACCACTAAAACTTTAATTTCCTGGAGTAAAGCACTGCGTGGAAAGAGAGTGAATTCCATCCTAAAGTACAGCAAGGAGTTTTATTGGATGGTCAAGTTGCATAAACTATGCAGAGAGTTGTTTGCATTCTTAGAGCTGTGCTAGAGCGCTGTATGCATGCAGCATGGTGCACCCCTCCCACCCCCGCCGGCAGAAACCTTTGCTAATTGTACTCTGACGTACCGCAGCAGGGTCTCGGGCGGAATGGTTGGATGCGAGGGTTAAGAAATGAGTAAAAGAGCAGCAGGGATTTAATAAGCAAATGCAGGAGTGTGATGGTAGCTTGCTTTGATAGGAGTTCCATTTGTAGGAAAGAAAATGATGCAGCTTTTATGAAGCTGGATTTCAGTTTTAATAACGGGGTCCCAGAGAAACACCCAGTTTCTAAAGCTAAAGACAGTAACTGGGTGAACTCTGTGGGACTGGTTAGGCAGTGCTGAAATGCCTAATAGGCTGGAAGGCAGTGACTAATACTCGGAAGATACTTTTTGAAATTCCAGTATATACATCTACAAATGTTTACAAAGCAGGGTGCAGAAATCATACAGCAGATTCCTAAGGAAGGAATTTTCCTATTTTCTGAAACCTGTGAAGGCTGTTGACAGTTGAAGTCTTGGCATCTTGAAGATGGACTCTAATGCAGAGGGCTGGGCAAGAGCCAGAAAAAACGTGTCATGTTAGCTGGAAAACATCAGCTCCTCTGCAGGCAACAGGTATTCAGTGGGAGAATAAAAGCTTGATATAATTGTAACCAATGTTCAGTTTAACCTTAGGGAAGCATTCTACCACTTCTGCTACAATTTTGTTTCAGCTAAGTGATATGAAACTTACTTAGGACCTTGATTTTGCAGAGAAGCTAAATCTTGGATGATGAGATGGATTGTGCTACTGCAAGACTGCAGAGGAAAGGGTAGAAATGTTACAGAATTGCATATTACAAATGAATTTGTGACTATAAAAATAATTGTTCGGCTGCCCTACATGGGTTTTCCCTTTGCGTCACAGGCGCTGAGAACAACACACGTTATTCCTATTACATCTGACAGAACATGTCGTCTAATTCTGTCAGAATAAAGTTCTGGGGCAGTTATCTGAATTGCTGGATGGAATAAATCCCAGAGGTAAGCTGCTGAACCCCCCACAGCGTTATTCAGGTCTTTAAGTCTAGGTATGGAGTAAGAGATGGTTCTATATTTGTAGTTAGCTGGATCTTGGAAGCCAAATTTGTACAAAGATGAATCAAGGTTACTTGGTCCCACTAGGAATTTATGTAACTTACCTCTACTACGTGACAAATATAGCTGGAACAGAGAAGTAGCAGACCTGAGACTTTTTCTCCTGAGTGGTCTTCTAATGCATTTTCAAACAATTCTCTGTGATAACCTTGTTTCAAAAGAAAAATTGGCAGTTTGTCAAACAGTTTATACTGATAGCTGCTGCAGCTTGGTGTTGTGTGGTCTGTTCTGTGTTCTCTCTGCTGCCACAAGCAACAGATCCACAGATTACGCTTTTGTTATTCAGAAGAAACATGAACGCGCTGCTACCATGGGAATCTCTTCTTGACATGCACCAGTGCAATTCCTGTTAGCTCCTAAAACTGCACCAAACCCTCCAATATTTCAGTACCTGAAGCCTTGAACTCCTATTAGCATTTGTTTCCTCACAAAGATGACATCTTTGTGTCTGTAGATATAAACGTGGAGCCCTTCAGAGGCCTTGCCTGTGCAGTTGAACCCTTGCCTCTGCTGGACATTGGCACTAGCTGATACAGGGGTTTTAAAAAAAAAGCAATTGCCTTAATGTATCACCTCATCAGCCAAACCATTTGGTATATATTAATCGCCTGAGAAAGTCATGCTTAAAGCTGGTTGCAAAACTTTTAAAGTCTGCCTCCCCCTCAGGGCTTCTAATACTTGTGTTTTATTTGTTTAGGAAGGATTCCCAAATGGTATTTCTTTACATATAGTTTAACAAAATAGTATTTTCTTATGTTACGGGCCCCTCCAAGGCTTCTACGCGTCACTGCTCCATGCTGCCCGCTGCGTTCCTCGGGGCAGGGGCCATGCCATATGCTTTTCTAGGTGGTATCTGCCACAGCCAGGCGATATTTGATGGATTTACCAGGTTCTCTGCCGGGTGATGGTGCCAGGCCAGGTTCCCTGAACCCAGCACCCCGCGGGGCAGGGGGTCCCTGCGGCCGTGCAGACCCCGCCGCGCCGGGGGAGGGGGATTGGCGACAGCCGCTTGGCGGGGCCGCGTGTGTCCCCGTCCCCCCTCGCCCCAGGCCGCGCCACCCACCTGCCACCTCCTCCGCCGCCGCCCCCCGGCCCGGCCGAGCCACCACCAGCAGCCTGTGGAGCGGGAACCGGCCCTGCGGGGAGGAGAGGCCAGGCCAGGCCGGGCCCGCTTGTACCGCCCGGCCCTCACCGGGGACCCCCGGCCCCGCCGCCGCCGNACCCCCATCCGCACCCACTGCAGGCGGGCGGGGAGCAGCTCTCGCTCTTTAATAAAGTTTTATCTGCAGCCACACACACAGAGCCCCGGGGCTGGGCGCTGGCGGTGGTCGATCAGGGCTCGCCGGCCGGCCCCGCCATCACAGCACTGCGAGCTGCGCGCGGGGAGGCTGCAACAATGCGGGCGGGCTGCGAGAGTGTCCTGGTTTGAGGTAAAACAGGACCAATTTTGTTCAGTAACTCTGCTTTCTAACTAGGCCTCTTCTAACTGCTGAAATTAACAGCATATTGTGCAGAAAACTGCTCTTTCTCAGAGCGGTAAGCCCCATGTTTATAGCTGATGCCAAGGCATGGGGTGCAGAGAGGCCCTTGCTTATACTTATCGCTATTAACAACCCAGGGCAGCCGACTTTGTTATTTGTCCCTTTGGAAGGTTGGAAGCAGAAAAGCGTAGAGGGGTCGCACCTGTGGGGAGCAGCGGACAGGACAGGAGACCCAACACTGACCAAACAGTGTATTCCATCCCACCTGCCTCACGCTCCGGATAAAAGCTGAGGAATCAAGGAGTCAGCCCTCTTTCTTCAATGACCAGCGTCCAAGGAGGACGTCTGCTTTTGATCCCGATCTGTGTGTTCCTGAATCCATATCTGGAATCCAGTTCTCATCGGTCTCTGAGTCCAGTCTCGGACTTCCCCACTGCGTGATTAGCATCCTGGGAGCTCGATACGACAGTTTTGTATATATTTCATTGTTTTCTTTTTATTATTTTATTCTTTGTATTTCATTAAAGTAGTTTAGTCCTTACTAAACTAGTCTCTCTTCTTCTCTCCCTCCTGCTCGGCAGGAGAGAGGGAACAGGTATCTCTCGGCTCGCTTGGGCCAGTCCAGCCCAAACCACGACAGAGAGCTACGTGAAGCCAGCAGGAACTCCCCGAAATGTCTGCAGGCCCAGGGGCACTGATGGCAGAGGCTGAGCCAGGCAGGCACGGCTGGCTGCTCCGGGCACTCGGCCCTCCAGGGTAGAGGAGCTGAAGCGGAGGGGAAACAAGTGCTTGTAGCTGGTTATAGAGGCATAAATAGGAAGAGAATCTGGACTTCCTGAATTCCAGGCAGTGCTCTAACCTCAAAGAGCATAATTGAATATTTTAAATAACCAAACAAACTTCTTCTGCCTCGCTGCCTTCCTTAGCTCTTTACGCCTATCTTGTTCCCAGTCTGGGTCTGGCGGTGCCAGAGCCGAGCCCTCAGCACCTTTCACAGCCAGGCCCCCATTAAAAATAGGGACAAGATTAGGGAGGCAGGTCTGTCTTCTTAAATAAAGAAATAAAATTTAGGAAGCATTACGAATTACATTAACCCTCTGCTAATTATTATTATTTACACCAATTAAAATTAGTTGATGGCATCCAGAGTCGACTAGCCAATCGCTATGCGAAGTAGGCCCAGAGAAAGAGCCCAGCACATATACATAATAGCAAGTTGATGTTCAGGACGTGTTTCACCAGCGGTTTCTCGTCCAGGGAAGCCACGGGAAGGGGCTCAGGTTTAGTTGGTGCCACGTTCTCGGTGTTTTCCTGTTTGCGCTCCATCCCACAGAGCCACAGAAAGGTGGTCATCAGCTTTGAGTTCCCTTTGGCATTAGCCGTACCTAGAAAGACAGTCAATAGTGAGGTATAAATCTCACCAGCAAAACACATCCCAGGAATATATCAGTGTGGTCCTGTACAAAGGGTTTTGATGCCAAAATGCACCAGCGTTCTTTAAATGAATATGCTAGCTACACTGAGGTTTAGGAATCCCTTCAATTAGCATCTTTTGGGGACTGTAGCATCAATTTCATTCCTCCCTGGAGGTCTGAGCTCAAGTTCTGCTGTTCCCAACATTTAATAAAGAGTAACAGTAGACCAAGCCTAAAAGCTCAGCTGTAGCTGCTTGGTGCCCATCAGCTTCCTTCTGCAAGCGCATGCTCTAGTCCGTTTAGGGTTACTCCACACCACACGTGTAAATTGAATTTTCCCAGCAGTGGTGTGGGTTAGGGCATACACAACTAAACGCTGGGAAGGCAGCGCTCATGCACAACAAACGTGAGACTTCCCACCAGTTGGGAGATCTGCACCATAATTCATTAACTTACTGATCTGTTCATCAGCTTTTTATAGATCAAAGGAATACACAGCAAAAGCTGCAAAGTTATATAAACAGTGTCGCAAGCCTGGCAAAAACAAGTGATGATAATCATTGCTGGAAAATGCAGAATGAGTTGCTATGCATGTTTGTACCTAATACCGACAAGTACAAGTTTTAAAAAATGTAAATCCTCCTTCACTGATCTGTCAAGAACTCCGCCCAGGGCTCTGGGTTCTCCCTGCTGCTAGAGTCGATCAGAAAACATCACTGAAAAACAGAAATGGAATTTCATGAAAATAATTGTGTTTTTCCTCCACCCTCCCCTTTTTCAACCAGTTCTCCTTGCAGCAGGTGCAAGAAGCACCAGTCGCTAGCGCAGGATAATGGGCACGGCTTTCTGTATCCCATCCAGCTCCTTCTTGATTTCAAGCATATCTAATGCCATCAAGAGATGGAAAAGAAACTACACTTCTGCTTAGGTAACACTGTCAGGTAAAAACCTTTTAGCAAGCCCTGAAGTTACAGAAATCCAGAGGAAGTAGTTTTAACGTTTCTTGTCTTCAAAGGCTTTACATAGTGCCTAGGGTTGTTAAGTGTAGGTAGTACTGAATACGATGTCGGAGCACTTACATTTATTATCATTTGAACTATTTTCAGAGGCAATGCTTATATCAATCTGGAGAGCTGGACGCTCAGCTTCACACACTCCTTTTGCAGCATCAGGGGAAGGGCTGACTGCTAGGTCTTTCTTGACTGGTAGATCCCCACGTGTGAACCAGGTAAGCCGACTTATCTGATGGCATGAAGAGTGGTGTTAAAGAAAACCGCTTTCATGGTTGTTTAAAGGACTACCTTAGCAGTAGTAGCCTGCAGAGAGAATACTTAGAGGGGCTGAAATCTGTTCTCCCGCTCTGCTGGAGCAGGTGAACAGCAAAGTGCTCAGCTGGTAATGACAGAAGCGATGGCTACCACCGGCGTGTTGGGTTTAGTTTTGTCTGGAACACGGTAGCTGTTTGTACAGATGGCATTCTTCACTCTTTGTTACTGAGGAGGAGACATTTCTGCACGGGACCGTCACGGCATGCAGACTGAGAGCGAGTCAGTGAAGGCAGCAAAAGAATGGAAATTGTGGCCAGGGAGGAATGATTCAAAGAACCGGGATTGCTGAGAGAGGAGAAGACAGGTGGGAGATACGATAAATTTTCTTCAAATACGTAAGAGACTCATTAAAGTGGAATGTTCTCAATATCAGCGATAGGGCGGACAGAAAGGGATGAGCACAACATGAAGCTGGAAAGATTCAGGTTGCAGATGAGGGAAAACTACTGCCGCAAAGGGCAGGTGAGCTCTCAAATGGATCACACACCTCCCTGGGCATTCTCCCTCTCTGGAGACTTTTAAGAATAAGTTCACTAGGTCTTTGAGAAATACATCAGGTTAGTCCTATCTCGAAGCACGAGGATACGTTGGTTGTATGATTTCTGAAGGTCCCTTCTGGCCCTTCTTTCTGCTATTAACGTTTCTCTGTAGCCTCAGCATATCTATTGAAAATAGTCAAACTGGCACAAACCTGTTCCAGAGGAAGTGTGCTCTCTGCCCTTGATTTCTCTTTTCTGCGAGTAAAAATGGTTCCTCACTAAATTAGTAAAAGAGTTGATAAAGATGACCCAGAAGCTGGAAATTCTTGGAAAATAGAGGGAAAAAGCTAATTTGTCATGGATTAAACACACATATTTGAACTTAAGAACAGCTCTTTGTCTCATCTACTGTTGACCAGTTTCCAGGGTGGGACTCTGGATTTATGGGACCAAAATCTTAAATGGCAGCGGGGTGCTGGAGCAGAGGAGGGACTGCTGTTACAGGTTATTGCAAGTGTGATCATAAATAAAGAATGAATGGAAACTTCCATTTCCAGATTATTTATCCCCACGTTAGCCCCGTGGATGTAGTGTGGGGGCATCCTGGAAACCATTTACAAAGAACAAAAGAAATGTGAAGGGGTGACGCACCATTTCTTCCGAGGGGGGTTCTGTGAGCATGCTCACGACCAGCACAGTGAGCGTGGAGATGGCAGCCAGGACCATGGAGAAGTAGAGATAGTGCATGTACTTCACCACGCCTGGTCGGAGGTCGGTCTCGCCGCACTGGGGCTCTGGGTAGATGAAGTCCAGCACCAGCCGAATGACGCCCAGCAGCAGCCCGATCACCAGGCCCCAGAACGCGCCCTAGGAAAGAAAGAGTACTCCTTATTGGATCAAACAGTACGCATCCACCCAGGATCCAGGTCTACACCTACATTCTCAGGCTACAAGCTGGCCAGGCTTTCTCCTTGCTGTTTTTTTGTTGGGCAGCTTTTCCTCCCTTTTCTGCTCTTGCTAGCTAGGTCTGCCAGCGCTGTTACTGCAGCCTGGTGCCTCTCCTCTGTGCGGTCAAGTGGGTCATTAGTTTTGGTATGGAGGGGAAGGATAACATCTTAGCCAGAATACCTTGAAGAGTGATATTTGTATCCTAATGGTTGCCTTAGCCCTGAGGGGGGCTGACAGATGCTCTCTGCATAACCAAAGCCTGGTTTGGGAAGACTTTACCCTTTACTCAGCACCAGACTTTGTGGAGAAACTAGAGGTTTAGGACTCCTGGTGCCAGTTGGTCTGGCTCCTTCACTCTCTGGGCTCACTGTGCCTTCTCTAGCCCCCCTGATGCAGATAATGCAAGTCCATGTAATAAACAAGCTGATGGCTAATAAGCCCCTGACGAGCTTCAAGATTTGTGAAGGACACCCTGCAACGGAGTGACGCAGTCACCTCACTCCTGCTGAAATGCCAGTGGAGGCTTTGTAAAACAGCAGGAATTGCTCCCTCCTGTGTGGGTGGTGGTTACTTGGGTTGTGCAGAGGTCTGGGTACATTCATTCTCCCAAACGCTGCAAGAGGCGGCAGAACAGCAGCCTGGGGTGGTGCTTTGCACTGCAGGACTCTCATGAGGACAGCGAGGCCGTGGAGGTGACTGCGCTGAGCACAGTGGAGCTGTTACCTTTTCATTTGCTCTTTTCCAGAAGCAACCCAGTATAAACACCATTGCCACGGGGGGCTGCAGGTAGGAGCTGATCGACTGGATGTAAATGAAGAGCTGCCCTCCCTGGCCAGCCTGTACCAGTGGGATCCACAGGATGGAGACCACAGTGAGCAGCAGCACAAAGACCCTGTGCAAGAATAAGATGGTTTTACTGTTAGTTCAGACCGTTCTTTTCCAATTGCTCAGCTTGCAAGACTCTGATTGAGATGTCTCATAACCATAAGGCCTCCACTCCAGTCCTCCACCAAACCTGTGCAATATGAAGGGGCTGCAGCTGTGCAGGGGCAGCAGACTGCGAGGGGTGCAGAGATGTGTCTCTAATGGTCAGGCTCTGATAGAATGCACAGGTCCTAGTTCTCCGTACCTGCCAACGATCATGAGTTCCCACTCAGAGCAACGAGGACGGAAGTGTTTCCAAAGGTCCATGGTGAAAATGGTGCTGGCACTATTAAAGATGGAAGTCAGGGAGGACATGAGAGCTGCTATCATCACTGACATCATCAGGCCCCTGAGTCCTGGAAACAGGAGAAGCACAGCTGCTCTGAGGAATCCCCAATAACCCCACTACAGGATGTCCTTCAATTCTTCTTTGAACTAGAACAGACTTTAAAAAGTGGGTTTAGGCCAATTTTAAAATGGCAGCGATAAGGAGGTGTTAGCAGTTGATTCTCATTGTTAAGCATCTGTGCTTTATCTTTTATTCAAATTTGACTGAATTAGACCTCTGGATACTGGATCATCACCCTTCTTTCCTGTTGAATGCTCACCCTTGCCACTGTCTCACCAAGCCCAACATAAACCCCACTGAAATGACAGTTGCAGGGTATTTTTCTCTCTGAACTTCTCCCACAGATACCTTTCGGCCGGTGCGTACCGTACCCATGAGTGCCAGCACCGTTACCGAGCTCCTTACCTACAGGCAGAAGTTCTATGACCAGCTTAGGATAAGCAATATCGGAACAGCCAGATGGGTTGCCACAGATTTTTCGGCAAATTTCTGCATCAGCACAAGCCACCAGATCTAGAATAAGCAAGGGGGAGTGAGAGGCAGTATTCCGTAGCCACAATAAAGCATTATATCTAAACAAGTTAGTCTACTGAATGTTGTAAACCGCTTTCCAGTTGAAATACTGGAAAGCTTGTAAAGCTTCCAGCAAATGACAGGGGACTATCCCGACACAGCGAGGTAAAGGCAGCATTGAGCTTCCCCATTTTCTCTTTTTTTCTTTCCACACAAAAGATACAATCCGTATAGGTAGTTCACCTGCCCTGCATGTCTAATTCTTCTCTAGGAATGTTGCTCACTTGAGGACTAAGGCTATCCACCCACACGTAACTCAGCTCCTGACGGACAGCCACATCCACACATTCCCACCTGGTGAGCGGTTTACAACATTCGAGGTGGTACGTTAGGATTTCTCCGAGTGCCTCAAGCTTAAATTGTAGGAGGAGTAACAGGTTGGGTGCAGGAGGGCTCTAACTGCACGATGCAGATGCAGAGCAGCTGCAGGTAGCAAGCTCGGGGGAGATCAGCCCCAGTGTTTGGGAAGGGGTGACAGCCAACTGCTCCAGCACGTGGCGCAGCACGTTGTGCAGTATGTGCCTGGGGTCTGCTGTAGGAGGATGCACATTCTTCCGCTTATAACTAGAAGTAAGTTTCTTCATACTTTGGGCATTTGATGCGTTGCAACCTTTTAACTTACTCAGTAAAGGCTGTTCCAGCTCCAGAGAGTAGGCACAACCAGTAGTGATAAATAGAAGGAACAGATCTCTCCTTCAGCACTTACCTGGGAAGAGGATCCGACTGATCATGCCCGGCATTACCATCATAAAGAGGGGCAAAATTTTCAAGTAGGAGGTCATCAAGGAGCCTCCTTTGGCATGAGAAAGGTTTTTGGCAGCAAGGGACCTCTGAACGATGACCTAGAAATTAAGAAATATGTTTGGTCCCCTGTCAGCAGAGAGGAGCTAAGCGTGGATGATGTGATACCAATTGCATTCATGTGTGTATTTTATCCTTGTGTCATCAAGCCTGAGCCTTGCTTCTGCAGAACACCGTGCTGCATAATCTGTTCCTTAACTAATCATACTCAGGCTTAGAATTTTCTTTTCTTCTTTTGTTGGGCACTTCCCTGAGCTGATGGCTAAGCCTGGCCAGGTCAGCAGCTCTCCTGGCAAAGTAGGACAGAGTCTGAAATGAGCAAAACGAGTTAGACAAGAGAGTACTACAGGAACATCAGGGGGTTGCTTAGGGCTCCAGTCTTGCTGGCTCTGGAGTTGTCACTAGGAGAGATGGTAGTCAGAGCTCTGGAAAGTTGAAAGACTGAATTCACAGGTGGGTCACAAGAAGTGAAAGGCTTAAGTTAAAAAAAAGAAAACCAAAACCAAAACAAACCCAGACCCATCTTTATAGAGTGTGATTAACTCGCAAACAAATTCTAACCCCTTCTCACATTGAAATGATTCCCAAAATTTAGTTGTTCGTATTGACTTTTGCATCTTTAGGATTTAAACCATCGGATTTTACTAAATTCCCATCAGATATAATAAACCAGTCCAGAATGTGTTGCAAATCCTAGGTCTGTAATCAGATCCAAACAATCTATAGCATGTTCTTGAAACCAAAGACAGAAAGAAGCAGTAACCCACCTGATCTGTACACCAGTACCACAGGGAGGGGATGGTCATTCCCACCAAAACTCCTGGCCAGGGAAGGTCAGAGTTAACAGGGTCTCGGAAAATGTGAAAAGCATCTTCTCTTGGCAAGCCACAGCTACTGTTTTCCTTGCGAGCGCTGGGAATGGCATCAAAGTATTTTGTCTGCAAACCTTCAAGACCGCCAACTTCAACAAAGCCTAAAATAGGTCATGAGAAGCAGTTATCACATCTTCCCGGGACAGCACTCCGATTTCCAGTTGCTGTAGTTTGCTATGGGTGATCCTCCACAAGTATTCTTTAAAAAGCAGAAGCTATTGACATTAGGCTGGGGAATGGCATAACACTAAAACTGCTGGCCGGAGAAGGTGCTTGTTCACCTATAATACTGCTTCAGAACTTATTTCTTTAGAGGTTTTTCAGGGAATACCTGTGCATTTTTACCACATAAAGAACTACTGTAAGGTTTATTTGTATAAGCATGTATTCAAAGAGGAGAATATATAGAAAGCAGTTCCCAGAACATCACTTGAGTAGTCAGTTGTGATGATCCAGCTTGTCTGTAGTACTTGGTAAAGCTTCTATCATGATTTTAGTAATAAAACCCCAGGGAAACACTCACTGAAGACCATGAGAGTCACAGCCCCGATCAGCATGATGAGAGTTTGCAGAGCATCTGTGTATATCACAGCTGCCAGGCCACCTAAGGGAGCAGAGAAACAGCAAACTGTGGGAAACTGGGCTTGTTCTGTCACAGCATCTCACACTTTGCAGAAGTTTTTGACAAGCAGCATCAGGCGAGCCCCACGCCTGGCAGGCTGGCGTGCTCCGACTGCCTTGGGGGGCAGTTCAGCCAATTCCTGTGCATGACACTTTGGCTGAAATTTCTCATGTTTTGAATCATAATGAGTCACCATTTTATGACTAAAAAGCCAAAGTCCAGTATAAGTACTTCTACGGGAAATAGATGGAAAAGCTCCAAAACAAAGCCCAAGCTGAATAAAGAGGAGAAGAAAAAAAAAAAGGCGGGGGGGGGGAATCTTTATAAGCAACATCACTCGGGGTGAGCACTGAGAAAGGAGCAACCTTTATTTGTTTGGGATTTGCTGCTTGCTCCGTGCATGGCTTTTTTCCATTTGGCCACGCATAAACTCGGAAAGGGCACCCAAGATTGACAATGCTTTCCGCATTACATGGCTCATTGTTATGTAAATCACTCATACCTCCAAAAAGCCCAGAGGAAAAAAGTATTGTGCAAATGCCTCAAGCGTAGCTTCTCCTTAAAGCAGAAGTGTCATGCATCCATACCTGGTATGGCCTTATACGGGGTATTAATTTACTCTTACCTGGTAATTTTTTCTTAACAGGCGAGTTGTCAGTTGGTTCCCCCCGCCCGCCCTCACCCATACTCCTGGCAAAACCAGGCAGTATGGGAAACGCAGGACTCCTGTCCTGGGCATGCGGATGCACAGTGCATTGCATGAACACGCTCAGCTCACGAAGCAGGATCTGTGGTATGATCCGAAACTCAGCCACGTACCCGCAACAGTGTAAACGGCTGTGATTGCCAGCAAGCCCACCACAGCGATGTAGAGGTCCCAGTGTAAGGCTTGCTGAATGAAGAGGGCCCCAGCATACATATCGACCTAGAGAAAAAGATAGTTATCGTGGTTGCAATGATATTACTGAGCCCCTCAAAGCTCGTAGTGCCAGCCAGCGTGAACGTTTAGCTGACCAAGCTGTCTCCTTTAGTGGGACCAGTCTGGTTTTTAACTGCTTCTGACTCCCCAGCTCCCCACAGCGTCATCTCCACGTGGCACATCCCTCCGCAGCCGCAGCTTCTGCCTCCCATGCACTAGGAGCAGGCTCAGTTCAGCGTTTAGACAGTTTATTAGTATTGGTCATGGGGGGAACAGGGAGGGCGATGGTGGAGCTGTGCCGAGAGAGGGAGAGCACGCACAGCGCTCCGTGAAAAAGGCATTTGGTGGGGTGAGCTTATCTTTTTCCCAGAGCCCCTGCGAGCGGGGTGGGAAGAGCTGTGCCGGGGGACCAGAGCACCTGCAGTGCAAACCTCCCTGGGTGCCTCGGCCCGCCGCCAGCCCCGGCACTGGTTTGCCATCATGCAAATTCCTCCCTGCTGACACGGTGACAGCGAGATAATAAGGAAGAGTGTCCTTGGGGCTGGGACCCAGCCCCAACCAACTGGCTCTGCAGCTATGTGAAAATGCTGCATTTTAGGAGAGTTTTAGGATAGGCAAATGACAGACAAGCTATAAAAGCAGCTGAACAATCCGTTCTCTCTCAGGAATTGTATTATCAGAGATTTGCATCAAACGGTTAGTTTTTTCTAGAGGAGAAACAGAGCCTAGCTCCTTGGTGCCACCTGAATGCCATGACTAGCATCCATTTCAGAGGGGACGCAGGCAGGCGTGTGTCAGACAGCGCATCCCACTTTGGCCCCATACATACAAGAAAAACACCAGCAGCAGGGACTTGTCTGATTTCACAGATTCACGCACTGCTGCATGGTTAATTAACAGCTAGCGAGGTGTTGCGCAAGGGTTGATTTAGTTATTTATTCAAGGCACTACACCAAACAGGTGCAATAAATCACTAAACTCCTTTCACCTAAACACATACCAACTCCTACGCTCTTATTCATCCTGCACATCCAGAGTTTGGTGTCTGCACAGGCAATAAATATGCAAAGGGAAGAAACTGGGTAAGCTGCCAGATGTATAAAATCTAACAACAAATGCATGCACGCTCACAACTCAACTTTTCAATGAGCTATTGCCGAGGATATTGACACCTAGCTTTCCCTCCTACTGTAGCAAGTGTTCAGATCCTTCATGGGAAAAAAAAAAGAAGTTATTCTTTTTGTGCAGGTTCTCAAAACAACTCTAGTCTATCTTCCTCAGATACTTTGATAATACACCCTTTTCTGCTAATACAGGCAATGGCCAGTAATTGCATTTTCGAATGCCTCACTGATCAGCATGCGTTTCCAAAGTGAATTTGATTTCACGTTTTTTTCTACTTACTGATATTTTGGTGAAGATATAGATGAACAAGTAGAGAATCGCCAGGAACATCTGAATTCTTTTGCCTCCGAAGCGTTTTTGCAAGTACTCAGGCATGGTAGTTACCTACCAAGAGACATACCGTCAGAGAAGGTGGTACGCCGTCGCTCCTGCCACTTGCAGAGGGCTCACCCACAGAGCCAGTGTGGGTGGCTTGCACTGGTAGAGGACCAGAAGAACCCTGCCAGTTGCGCTGTGCTGGTATTTGGTTCTCAGCTGCCTACTTAAGCCAGCATAACAGCTCAGCAAGCACTGACTTCGCTATAATGCTTGACATAAGGCTCACAATCAACTGTGCTCCACTGCCAGGGGTAGCAGAGCAGTCTGATCCCCACACCCAAACCCCCAGTGCTGTTCCCAGGCAGCAGCTCTTGTCCCCTTTAGCCCAGGCCACCAGAGCAGGGCGCACCGTGCCCTGCCTTTCCAGCAGATGCACAAGTGCAGCAGGAGATGGTTAAGCCCATGAGCCAAACAGGTGGTTTAAATGCCAGCAAATCATGGAGGGACACAACGTCCCATCTACTTACTCCTGCTGCTATGTAAATTGGAAGGAATAGCCAGGCCAGCACCAAAACACAAAACATCCCCTGCAAAGCAAATGGAAAGGAAGGTCAGCGATGCTGGTCAAGGCTGTGATCGGGTGGATCACTGGGGACATGGGGACTGGGTTGTCACTCGGAAGCCTCCAACCCCCAGCAGCTGGTGGTGACTTCTAGCTCCTGCAGCAGGAGTCTGAGCCTCTGGATCTGCCAGACCTACGCCCTTGTGGGGCGACTCTTTGGTGTTGGAGTTGCCCTGGCCAGCACAGAGGTGGCTACAGAGCCGCCGTGCCACACTCACGTTCCACTCATAGGCTGTTGCGGCAATTCCCGAGGCAGCTCCTGATCCAGCCAGGCCGATGAAGTGGCCACTTCCAACGTTGCTGGCAAAGAGGGATGCACCCACCTGGAGAAAAGTAGGAAATCAGATCTGGCACAGAGCATTGTTCTCGGCCTTACGATAACACAGTAATGCTGTTCCCCCCACCCATGACTACAGAGGTCATGAAATTCTTGTCTCCCTCTGCCGCCTTCTTTTGCCTACGTGTTCCATGGGTCTGGCATCTCTGTCCAGCTGCTTTCATAATTCGCTGCCTGTCACTCATTTGTGGGCATGTTTAGGACCATCCTGCTTCCAAAACAGTGTCTAGTGTCTTGTGGGGGAGCAGGGCAGAAGGTGAAGGTAACAAGTAGAAATATCAGGTCATCAGGTTCTTGTATTAGTACATACTATTACGTACTGACTCGCCAGCCCAGCCCAAATGAAACACCCCACCTAGCAGCGTGGCTCAACAGAAAGCTACATCCATGATGGGGACCACCCAGTTAATGCTGGAAATCTCCAGATCAAAGCATGCAGAGCCAGACAGGGTTTGCAGGCTGGCAGGCTGGCTCTCGCAGGGGCTGGGGCAGGTGCCATATAGCACCTCTGCTTCCCCAGTTTCAAACATGGGAAAAAAAGCCAGTATTGTAACCGGGACTTTGCAAAACATGGAAGTAATTTTTTTTTCCTGTTTGGAGAAATAAGTTCTGCTTGGACAGAAGTGTTTTTCAGTCGTGCTGTAGCCTAGGGGCATAAGCAGTGTGATGACAAAGATACTTACAGGCCACCAAACCATTTGCCCTCCAGCCAGAAAGTAGCCTTTTACAGTGCTGCGCTGCGTCTTCCACATAGACTGGGAAAGCAGAAAAGCAGAACGCAGGTTTTAGCAAGCATTTCAGTTGCTGCTCAGAGTATCACCAACGATTTCCCCAGCTGGAGATGGTTCTGTTATCAGATGAAAGCGCAGGGTTTCTGGAAGGACCCGCAGTTGCTGCTGGGAAATCCTGGGGGACAAGAAAGCAGCAGACAAAGGAGGGGACCGGCCAATGCACTAAGCCCCATGGAAAGTTTTCTATCATCTCAGCATCCTGATTAAGTGTTTTCTGTAATAAGCAAACTAAGTCACTCCAAATCCGCACGGAAGACATGCAGTTTTGGACAAGAACTGTGGACATCCCTAGTTATTAGGTGCAGCCAGGAGAAATGCTTGGCATCGCACGTATTACTTATTGACTCCTGTTCTTCAGAGATTTCAGATAGTTTCATGCAACACCTTGAGAGTTATGCACCGCATTTGAAGGGAGCGACTATTAATCTCTGCCTTATGACAGCCAGATTGTGTGTAATTCTGCACAATTACAAAAGCTGTGCCAGAATGATGTCCTTCTGCCTCAATTATATACAAACACTATTTTTAATTTAAGGAATCTGCTGTCAAGACCACTGCAGACAAGCACAGGTGATTTATAGGACAGCAATTCCTTCCTGGATGAACAAAACATTATTATTAGCAATACTTGGTACTTAGACGACCTCTTCTTTACAAGGGTTCTCAAAACCTTGGCAAACACTAGAGCTGAACAGCTCACCTCTGGACCATTGAGGACACTTCCCCAGGATGAAGTGAGGAAAAGGACCTGTAAACTCTTTCTTTCCGCTTGTTCAGTTGAATCCAGTGAAGTGCGGCCAGATTTGAGCCAAAATAAAATAATTTGAGGCCCAACCAGCCATATTTTTCAGTGTAACAGGGCACATACAAAAGCTTTTAGCGGTATCTGCTTACCCACAGCCCAACCGCGAGGACAAATACAAAGTACAGCACGAGAACAGCAATGTCTATGGGTTCCAGCGTCTTCTGGGGAAACACATCCCACGGTGGGGTCACCGAGGATGGAGTGCTGCTGGTGGTCTCCATGGTTTCTTAGGCAGGCCGAGTGCTTCTTTATCTTGATGCATATATCTGTGAAAAAATGGGTTGCATGGTTAGGAGAGGATGTAGTAGCACCGTGAAGGTGTTGACTGTTTCTTGAGTAATTCAGGGGTTATCTGCTCTGTGGCCCTGGCTGCGGTGCTGCTCGTGCCAGAGCCGTGGAGAAGGTTCTTGTCTCTGGCATTTGCCTTCATTTGTGACTCCCTTTCTGTGATGCGAAGATGCTGTCAGCAGGCAGGCCAGCCGTAGGTTCGTTGGATTTCTTTTGCAGTGGATAATTTTCTAGCTGGCGGAGAAATGGGTGCAGCAGAGAGGAGGTGTACGCAGCTGAGACAGCTGGAGGAAAGGTCCGGGATGTGGCACAGCCGGTGGTGGCAGCCTGCAGGTCCCAGGGTGGCAGCAGCACTGTGGGACTGGCCTTGGTGAGAAGCTGCTGCCAGAAATGTGCCCGTGACGAGCAGCTGGGATGTGAAGACATGTGAACTGCTCCAGCAGTGGTGGTATTTTTCCTCCTTCATCACAGCAAGAGCTCAAGCCCAGGTGTGGAGCGCTGGGGTTTCTTCCTGAGAAAGGCTGGCTTCCTGGCGAGCAGGCGCTGCCCTCTCCATTCCCTTGTCGGGAACGGAGGCTGGCAGCGTGTTGCCAAGCTCAGGGACAGACATACCCTCTGCCATGCTGGAGCGGGCTGGGGCAGCAGGGATGAGCAGCAGGTACTGCCGGTAGACGCTGCAGTGGTGCGGGACTGGCACCGAACGGCGGAAGAGCCAGTGCTGGAGCTGGGGCTCCCTCCTGCACACCAGCCTGCAGAGGCATTTCCTGCGGGTGAGATGCTCATGTGCTTCCCACAGGAATAAAAACTCATTCTCTTGTCCAGAAATGCCTGATGAGGAGACACGGCACCACTGAGGGACCTCTGCACCTCCGGAGTGCCCCGTGGTGCCGAGGCTATCGCCCTTTGGAGGAAAGGGGCAGGATAAAGTCCATGCAGGGACCTTGGTCGGCTATTTGAATTAATGCAGTTCGTCCTCGTTTCCTCCTCCTCCTCACTGCTGCGCTCCAGCCACAGAGCAGGTTTGGGATTATTTCTCTTACCCGGCTGAGCCAAGATGGTTCCTCCGCAGAGGGGCAGAGCCGGCACTCCCTGGCCCTGGCAGCACCTCGCAGCCAGCTCGGCTCCGGGTCCAGCCCCGGCGTCACTGGGATGGCTGGGCTGGGCGTCTGCTGGTCCTCATCCTCCTGCCGACGCGGCTAGCCCGGTCCTTTGGCCTCTCTTCCACTTGTAAGGCAACACTTTTAAGCTCGCCCCTGCCAAAAAGCTGCAGAAGGTGGGGCGAAGGGTGGCCTGCACCAGCCTGGGGCTCCCGGCGTGGATGGTCGGACAACAAGCGGTCGAACAAGTTCTTCCTCTGAACGCCCCGGCGTGCAACAAAACACAGACCGAAACAGCCGCCCCGTCCCTCGGTCGCGTGTTTCACAACCTCCCGCCGGCTGCACCCCTTGGCCGATGTGTTGAACTGCAGGTGGGACCTGCCCTCAGCTCACCTGTGGCCTGAAGACCTGCCTGAAGTGCAAGTGGCCGCCGTCCTGCACCGGTGGCAGCGCCGGGCACCTGCTGCCCGGGAGTGGGAAAGAGCAGAGAGGGAGTGGAGTCGCAAGCGCCGCGGTGACGGAGATGCAGCGGTTTCTCCTGCTGGGCAGTATTCAGGAGGACAAGCCCTGCCCCGTGTCCCCACTACACCCTGTCCTGCAGCTAGGGTTCTGCCTGGAGCAGGGCTGCCAGGTTTGTGCATTTACAAAAAAAAAAAGGTTGGGCAATAAATGAGCAGTTTCCCGGCGGCAGATAAAGTCTCACAGCTGGCGGGCTGTATCCCGAGCCATCGGCAACCTCCAGCACAAGAGCCACAGATGATACAGGGCCATGCTCTGGTTGAGTGTGGCAGTGGTGGCAACACCAGCCTGGGACCGGGGACGTGCAGCACCTTGACAGTGCCTTTTCTGTGCCTTATAAAGCCCCCAGATCCCACTAAATTCCTTGGGAGCTTCTGCTTTGCAAGGGTGCAGGGCGCTGACGATGAGATCAGTGCTATCTTACCTCTTTAAGAGGCAATGTGTCTTGGCTCTTGCCGAGTTTTTACTGGCATGCTTAACCTTTAACTAGGAAAAGAAAAATAGAGTTTGGTATGCCAGCCTTGGGAAGTTGCTAACCCCGCTCCAACACCTCCTACTTTCTCTTTCGCAGCTCTGATACTGCTGTTCCTGTTCATCCCAAGACACTTCCCACCGCAGGGCCCGCGGCAGGTGGGGCAGCACCAGCAGTGCAGCCAGCTATAAGCTACGTACGCTCGGTCTCACTCAGGGTTCAGCCACACGTGCAGGAGAACGTTGTATCTTTCCCTCCGAAATGCCTGCGGATCTCGGGCAGAAGTCTGCAGGCATTTGTCGTGCCCATCAGTAAAGAAACAAAACGCGGGATACACGCCAGGGGAGATTTTTGGAGCTGAATACAGGTGCCCAGTTAAAGCTCGTCTTGTGGCTCCCGGAGCCGGGGATGAGGCTGGGCATTAAGGAAAATGCAGTAGACTCAGTTGCTCTGATTTCAGATCCTAACTCTGCCCTGGCCCAGTGGAAATTTTGCCTGTTTTGTGAATTCAGCTCACAGCCCGGTCTCCCTCGGTTCCTGGCACAGGGGGCAGCGCTTTCCTCGCCAGAGATTGTGAGGAAGGAACATCCGTGGCATTGAAATGAAGGCGCTGAAGCCAGCCCTTTATCAATGGTCCTAGGAGAGACGCAGCCCACGTGGGTCTGGAGTAACCCGTTGGGACCGTATCGCTCTAAATGCCTCCTCAACAGGATTTTTTAAAGCATTCCCAGGTCCATCCACCTAAAGATACCACCGCTCGCCGGGGCTGAAACGCAGCCCAGCAGCAGCCCCGAACCCACGCGCCAACCGGAGCTCCCCGACTCGAGATAGAAGCTGAAAGGGAACTTACTGCGCTCAGCTGGGTCTCATTCTGTTCCCTGTGCCGGGCACCACCAAGCCTCTGCCAACTGACAGGCAGCTTAAATATTGCCAGAGAATCGGGATTTGCCAGCGGAGCTGTTAACGGTGTCACAAGGAATGAGAAGGAATATTTATAGTCAAAGTTAAACTAATTGCCTGAAGTTACTCTTTCCGTCTCCCGTGGCTCTGGTGAGAAGTGTATTATTTCACTATCAGGGCTCACGGGTCAAACTCCACGGAGTGCCATTCTCTTAAGCAATCTGCGCAGCTAGAGAAGGGACAAGTAACAATAAAAAAAAAAATCTGTGCTGATGTCCCCTCAAACTGACAGCCTGCGACACAGGGGGGAGCTGACAGCTAGTCCTGTCTCTAGGTTTATGTCTAAGCCTTACAAAGAGCAGAGTTCATCCATGGGCTGGGGTTCATAACTCATTTCTGAGCCTGTAGGTTAATCCCAGAATCAGGTTCCCTTCTGGGACTAGGCTGGAGATTTTGGCGTCAGCATCATCCCTCTGATAAAACTGCTAAACACTTGTGGCAGAATAACACGCAGAGAATGATGCTGAAGAGGGACCTTCCGGCACAGCAAGAGACTGTGGCAGGAGGCAGCTCATACATCTCGTAAATCGGGGTGCACAGACCCCCAGGGCAGCCCCACCATGTCTCTTGCTGGGCAGGCGACCCGCTAGCTGGGAGGGCAGATTGAGCACGGGCACTGTCCTCACACAAGCCCAAGCCATGTCCCGATGGTGGGGTTGTCAACCCCAATTTTGCTGTATGTGATCCCCTAGGGGCATGTTTTACTGGCAAGTCTCAGCTCTTCTGCGACACCTGGGTGAAAGTCTCAGCCAAAGCAGGGCAGCCCCGGGGGAACTCCAGTCCCCTGGGCGTGAGCAGCATCTCTTAGCGCAGGTGCTGCTTTTCTCTCTCTCTCTCTCACTAATTGATTAATGTTGCAACTAACTGCACTGCTTGTACCCAAGGTTTTGTGAAATTTACCCTTTCCCTGACAATCTCAGCTGCTAGAACTCAGGAGTTCAGCTCTCACCTTCCCTTTTGAGTTTTCTGGATCGACACTGGAGGCAAGTTAAAAAAAACCCAAAACACAAAAAACACCACAACAAAAGAAGGCATTCCAATGTCTACGAAAGCAGAAAGCGAAAGAGGAAAAAACAAGTATCTGTATTTTATCTCATTGTTTCACACTCAGCTCACAATTCTTATGGGCGTAACTAAGGGTCTTTGAATCTTGTGATTGGAGATGCTTTGATTGGGTCTGACAGAATTTGGAAAACACAGATTTTCCTAAATTGTGTGAGAACAATGTCTATCCCTGAGGGCTTCCAATTCAGCATCCAGGGGCCTTGTGCTACCGCCTGCTCTATGCCACTTTTTCCTGACTTCCAGCCCTTCCAGTCTGAAGCCCAGACTTCTCTTTGTCTCTTCAGCATCTTTCGTGGCACCTGGAAAATAATTATGGATCATGGCCGTTCAAACCATTGTCAAGATTCTTAGAGGGAGGGTTCATATGTGGTTCCAGTTTGGCTTGGAGATACCAGCCTAGTACTATTTTATCCCAGCCAGTCCACCAGCGGGAGCTGTGAACTTGTCCTCACCATGACTTTACTAAAGCTGCTCATTTTCTTTTCGATGTTTTTTTTTTCCCCATTCCTTGCAGGAAAGAGTAAAAAAATAATCCAAAGTTTGGAATGTAACCTGGGATTGTCACGACCACTGTTTCCCTGTGTCTATCAGAGGATGGAAGTGGCACCCTGTGGAGCAGGAGCCACGCCACGGCTGCATTCCATGCACTGACCCCCGGCTGCTGCCTGAGTTATTATTTCCTTTCCAAGGACAGGCTTTCCTGTGAAGACAGTCCCATGATCGAGACTGACGCAGGCATTCTCTCAAGTCTGGGCTGTACAAGGCTAAAAGGAGAGCATCCAGCCGGTCTGCTCATCCTGGGGAAAAATTCCCTCATGTTTGCAGTAATCAAGAAACAACAAAACAACAAGTACGTGTGGTGAATGGTGCTGACTGTTGTTATTGTACCATGCTGCAAAGGAGGCTCCGGGTCATCATTTCTGTGGCGGTTCATGGACCGCAGCCCAGGCTGCGCTGGGCTGTGCGGTGGGAGGTCTGACAGCCGCGCTGGGCAGTTCGAGAACCCCCGGGGCTGCAGAAAAGCCAGGCTTGGTCGGCCAGGAGGGCTAAAGAAACATCAGGAGGGGTTCGAGCACTTTAAAAGCATGTGCCCAACGAGGGATTTCTACCTGTAACTTGTCGTTAACTCTGTTCAGAGCTGGTTTACGGTTGCCGGTGCCATGGCCTCCAGGGAGGACCCGGTGATTGAGCAGGCTGCTGTAAACAAGCTAAACTACAACCAGGAAATCTGATACGAAGCTGGTCCCTATCTATCTGCTGTTAGTGTAAAGGGAGATAAATTGCTCCAGGGATACAAACTCAACCTCAGCCAAGAATTCCTTTTCAGAGGGAAACAATTCACTGGCTCATACGCTCACTAAATGTTTTCTTCTGAAGGCTGCAGAAAAAATCCATACTATCTTAAGAATTTGTTGCTCATATTCATCGCACTAGCCTGAACGGTGCTACGAAAGCAGGTCTTTTCACAATTATGCAGTATTTTCCCCATACCAGCCCCAACCCAACAAGGTCAGATCCTGCATCTCTCTCCTGTAGGTGTAAGGGGCCAATATGAAGAAGTGCAGCCGCAGAAGTGCCAGATGCGAATTCCTCAGACCTTCACCTGCAGCTGTTGTAAGAAGCAATTTTTGATGGAACACAGAGGTACGTGCAGTCAGGAGGCAGAAGGCAGTAGCTTTATTTTAGGAATAGCACATAGGCGTCGGGTAGAGACTGAATTGTGAATATACATAGTCCCATTATCAGATAATATAACCATATGTGAGAAGTTCTGGTTCTTTGAAAATATTCCCATAAAAATACCAAAGGGATTGGAGTTCTAACTATTTTGGAAAGTTACAACATGTAGCAAAATCTATGTACAGCATTTTCACATTGGTAATGACAGTTTCAAAAGAACCTCCAGTGGTTTAAATACTGAGTATGTTTTTAGAAAAAAAAAAAAAAATTCAACGGAATGCGGTGTGTAACATCCAAAACGGAAAGAGGAGCTGGGTGAGCATTGCCCTGTCACCGCCAGCGGGGCAGAGGAGAGGCAGAGACAGACGGGGCTGGACCTCTGGGAACACAACGCGTGAAACTACCTGGCACTTAAAGCTGTATAAACTGAGAACAGTTGTGAAAATATACTTCACTTTCTACAGCAGGGTTTAAAAAAATACTGAAAACCAAAGATTTGATGGTCGTAAGGTCTCCCATAAATAATGCACCAGTTGGTGATTCTGTACTTGAGCAGAGGCGGCAGTAAGAGCTCTTGCTCTGGCAACAGACAGGAGGAAGGTTACCTACGCTACGGCTTGCTGGAGCGCTTCCACGGGGCAGGATGTTGGAGCGTGTTGGGTTTGAAAGGCAACGGATGCATTTTGCACAGAGTAATGCCTCGCGATATTAACGCACTGTAGGTTTGCTGCCGTAAAGCTCTTGGGGCGCCGTGTGGCCCAGAGGGGTATGCACTGACCACGGGATGCTGCTAGCCCTTTTCAGAGGGAATTAAGTCATCTAAATAACAATCAGACATTGTTGAAAAGATGGATGTGCACGCTCCTAGAGTTCCCTGGGTACAGTCAGTGTGAACAACTGGTCAAATCAGAGAATAAAGGGATTCTCAGGCCTTTGGAGAGAATAAAGGAGGGCAAGGGATGTGTTTCTCCCAGGTCTCTGCAGTGCCTCAGGGGCAGTACGCAGGGCTGCAGAGGACTCCCACGCGTTTTTAGGCTACCAGGGGTTCTGTATTTTCCAAAGAGGCACCAAAATGCTCAGGGGTTTATGTCTCCTGGCGAGTTCAATTAAGTCTAGTGCTGATGATGTTAAACTCTTGGGAAGATTTCAAGACCTGTCACTCTCTGCCACACCTTTAAGCAAAGCTGGTGGCTGGGAAGGACTCTGGGCTTTCCTTACTCTCCAGCACAGCTGGGTAGAACCAGACTGGATCCATATTTGGGACCACACGGACAAACCGGAAGGATTCTGCAAGGTCATATTGCTTTCCATTGCCACTGGTTGGCAATGACAGGGGATTAAAGCCTCTGGCGATCTCCACTCTGCTGTTACAGTCTGTTCAGGTGGGGCTCCAGCCCCACAGTGCAGCCCAAGGGCAGAAGGGCTTGGAGAGGGATTTGAGAGGAGCTCAGCAGCATTGCTCCTCAGGGTCCCCCCGCGCTCCCTTCCCCACTGGACCTGCCCTGGCTCCCCTGGGTGTCTGTGGCTGGGCTCTACCCCGGCCCCGAGGCTGGCGGGGATGAGTGTGTCTGCCTGGGGAAAGCTGTATCCTGCGAGCACTGACTCCTTGCACAGCCATGCTCAAGCACTGGCTGTGGGGACGTGGGGAAGGTCTCCAGCAACTGCTGGTGCCAGTTATACATGTTCTGGAAACAAGGGAGTGTGGGGTTTTACCCAGATGTGTCTGAAATCCTCGACTCAGTAACACACTAGAAATGGAGGATGCGAAGGCGGCTGTTGTCAAGACCAGCACGGTGTTTACCTTCTTGTCCCTGTGCCTCACCCTTGCATCCACCCACCATCACCTGTGGTGCCTTTTCAGTGTCCAAACTGCCCCGACCCCTCGGTCCGTGGTTCTGCTTGGTGGTAGCAGGTGACAGCAGCGTATTTACAACCAAACTCAACAGGAGCAAATTGCACTTTGTTGGCAATAAATTCTTGCACCTCGCATTGCTGCAGGCCCGTCACCAGGCAAGGGGGGAGGTCATCCTGGGGCTGCGCTGGCTCTCGCCCACCTGCACATCGCTGAGTGCTCGCTGCAGGGAAAGAGCAAAGAGCAGGAGCTGAGGATCAGGCAAGGGCAGCTGGTGTGGCCAGGGAGGATATTTCAATGGTACTGGCTGTTACAGACTTAACAGGGGCTGTTACAGCCTCTGGCTTCCTGCTGACAAGTCCTGACAGTCAGTGCATCTGCTTTGGGGTGCTCCAACCCAGCCATCGTTAACCAAGCGTGTCAGACCACGACAACGTCTGCTTTACTCTCCAATGGGCTGGTGCTTGGACCATCAACCCTCACCTCAGCCTCCCCCACCGGCCAGCCAACTTGCACGTTAGAAATATTGCACTTTACAGACACTCAGGTGCACGTGCTCACAAAAAGCTCATCTCATTCCTGCAGCTCACATGTCAGGCGAATGCTTCACTGACGTCTAACAGGAAACCTCTTGCTGGTTGGCTTTGAAAAGTGCAACTCACCTCAAACTTGCTCATGAATTCTGCAAAAATGCCAAAGAAAGCTTCAGAAGTTGTCATTTTCGAGTCTTCTCCGAAGAAGGACAACACCTTGCCAAATTCTTCCATGGCCTTGTGCTGCAGGTCGTCCAGGGATCGCATGGCAGGCTGGGCGCTCTCCAGGAAGGACTGAGAGAAAGGAATGGCTTAAGGGAAAACAGCCGCGCTGTGGGTGTGGTACAGATCATAATCACTTCTGCTTATCAAATGGCTGAGTTTCATCTCAGGTCTCAGAAAGGACCTGCTGCCAGCGCAGGCTGGAGCCACATGCGAAGGGAGCCCACTGGCACGCTCAGCTGTCCCTGATAGCACTTCTCTGGAAGGAAAGACGGCCCAGAAAGTTTTCTGGCCTTGTGGCACTGGGTTTCTACCACGCAGAGGCACGTGAACCAGTGGTCACCGCAAAAGCTGTTTCCCATGCTGTCTAAGAGTGAGTGGAGGGTGGAGGTTTCCAGCACCCACCAAGTGCTGAGATGGTCCTTTCCTACTGCTGGACACAGCCCTGCTGCTTACCAAGGAGGCGTAAAAACAGCTGAATGGTTTTACTCGAGGGCAGTAAGTCACATTGATGTTTTGCCCCTTTTACAGAAGGATACAGTCATCACAATTGCAAATCTGTCCTCTGCAGTCGCTGGCATATTGTGACAGGCCTTCTGTATGTCACTGACAGTGGTGTGCAGGTCCTTTAGGTCAGCCGTTAGTGTTCTCTGATTCACTACATGAGAAGAGAGGAGTCAACAGTGTTAGGAAACGTCGGTCTGGCTTGCTTCCTGCAGCAAAGCGAGGACAAGAAACGTGGGCCATCGGTCGGGGTGGTTCAGGCTGTCTGTATACATGGCTCTGCACAACCTCTCCACGTTGCCCAGGGCATCACGGACAACCAGACCTTCCTGCTGGGCTCCAGTAGGTTGCCAGCAGCCGTTGCTGGGTGCTGAGACCAAGAGATGTCAAGGACCTCAAAAGGAGCCTGGAACATGCCAAGTGCAAGGAGCATGCAGGACTCAGCGGCATGAGGGCAGTGATGGATACACAGGTACTTGACTTGGGAGGGGGACAGGGGGAATGTACAGGACAGTGGGACAAGGGCTAATATCCAGGCTGCCCTCCATGGCATCTCATCATAGCACCACAATTCGGGAGAGTGATGAGCAGTTCAAACTCCTTGCTGTCTTGGGCAGCCAAACCTTAGCTCTTCTACAGGCAAGGGAGAAGCTGAACTGCAGCATGTCAGGAGGGTTGGGGTTCTGTGCTGCACCTGTAGAGCAGAGCTGGGCAGCCCTGGTTGGCACATGGTCTGAAATTGGGATTTATTCAAATAAAATAATGGCAGGAGTTTGGGCAGCAGGAAGCCTTCAGTGACAGAAGGGTTATTTAACAGGCCAAATACAAAATCCAGCTAGGAAAGCTACAGGTACGGACGTTCACCAAGTGAAAATTTACATCTCGGGGCCTGAATTTTCTCTTTTATTTATCCACTGTAGCACTAATTCCCAAGGGAATTACTCACAAACAACAGGGGAAGGTGTGCAAGGAGAACGCAGCCCATGCTTTGCATGCATCCAGCCCGTTGTAACACCTCCAACACAAGCGGATGGATGATATCCCCAACATCTAAGTGACTTCTTTTTATCGCAGCCAACGAAGCTGTACGATCCTCAGTCAGCGTGACTGCGACTGGACTGTGAACTCATAACACGAAGGGTGCTGTACACTCTATACCACACGCGATTGCAGGCAGTAATAACACTGGCAGCCATGCCGGGCAGGCTGCACACCAGGGATTAAAGGAGGCAGAGGCTGGGTGGAGCAGACCAGCTCCTAACACTTCCCTCTACTTTGCTTCATTTGCACTTCCAAGATACCTCTGAACTTGGGAACCACTTTTTCAAGTCAGAAGGAATGTTCAGGTCAGGGACATGTGGGTCCTCCCCGATCACTAAGCTCATCCCTTCCTAGCCCCATCCTCTCACCCAGGACCATTCCTGACTTGTCTGGGCTGCCATCCCACTCGTGCCAACACTGTGCAGCTCATCACTGATTCCAGACCTGTACAAAACCGAAAGACAGTGCAAGGAGACAAGAAGCTTACAGATGCTTTTGCTCGTTTACCTTTGGCAGCGAGTGGCACTGTAGGAAGATCCTTGGCAAAGCCCAGGAGCTCTGGGAAATGTTGGCTAAGTGATTTGGCAAGAATGTGCAGGAAGGTGGATTTCCCATCAACAGTCTTGGTTGTGTTCAGCTACAGCAAAGCAAAACAAGTAAGGAGACTCCTATGCAGAGGGGAGCGGGTTTTGCCAAGCACCCAAATACACAGGGGCTCCTCTGTTCTCGGCTCACCCTGCATTCACGTGCGTGGCAATTCCCAGCCACGCTATGTGGATTAATGTTTAAATAGGACATTTAATGTTTACACAGCATGTTACGCCCAGATTAGTGGCGTTGAGATGCTAAGCAATGCCTCCTGCTGCAGGGCAGGGTTGCCACCCTGTCCCCCACCCTTCAGGAGTCCCACAGCAAACCACGTAGGATAAAAGACCTTCATTTTCTCTCACCCCACAGCCAGAAGGTCTGGGTCTCAGGTCCCACCACACTGAAGCACCAAACCACCGTTAGGACCTCCCTGAAGTCAACCCTGTGCATTGATCCCTGCCTTCCCACCGGTCCCCCTCTGGGAGCCGCTGCACCCAGCAGCCCTGTACGAGGACAGGCATGATAAACCAGACACTTGGAACTCCCAGCGTTGGTGCCTCCTGCACGGGAACAAGCATCTCACTTCATCTTACCTCAGTGAGAAAATTGATTTTAAAGCCTGTTGTTTTGCTGGTCTTGGGCTGCCCGTTGTTCAGGTAGTTTCCCATCGCCAGCACAAACTGCAAAAAGAAAGCTCAGTGAATGACTGGCCAGTGACCTCCAGCACTTATAGCGTCCCATGTCCCATCTCCTTTTGTACCCACTTTTGGGTCACAGAGACCTACCAAGGATGTGGCAGGAGCAGAGGTAAAAAGCCTCCCTCTGTCTAAAGGACAGTGGGAAAGCACCTTTTTCATGTCAGGTCACTTCTGCTAAGGGGCGCCCTACATGTGCTTATAAAGCATCATTAATAAAACCTTATCAGTTCATTCCCTGGGTTAGATTAGGTGGATGAATACATGTTAAAGGCAGCATTTCTGTTGGTTCTGTACACACTGCTCATCCTATCACCCACACAGGGCAGCCACAGCGCACTGGGAGAACGAGGGCTGCTGATGCGCCCGTCGGCATGGCAGCCCCAGGGGAGGGGGCCGTGGGTCCAGAGGGGCAGGTTGTTCTCTTCTCCGTGCTGCTCCAGTACGAAGCCTGCAGCAAACCCTGCTCCAGTACGAACCCTCAACAGCGAAGCCCCTGTTTCAGCTACAGGCACCGGGCCTCATCCACCGCCTCTCCTGTTTCTAGCAGGGGCTAGAAAACACACCCCGCTTGTCATCTGCAGACCCAAACTTCCAAAGCCCTTGAAAGAGCTCACATTTAGGTGCTTCCCCATGTGGATTATGTGGATGCTCCCCAGGAGTCCCCTTCCTTCTGCAGCCATCCAGAAGGTCTGTGTTGCCGGAGAGCAAAGAGCTGCAGGGAGCCCATGGCACCCCTAACACCAGCTTGGCTCCTTTGCCGCTTCCAGACTGATGATGCGCGTGCCCAAGGTTTGTTAACGTTTAAGAGGGGATTTTGTCTTCTGTTATCGCCTCAGGCTTCAGGTGTGCCCAATTTTTATTTCTTAGTCACTTTTCCTTGCAGGACCAGGGCTAAGTCTGAAGGTCCACTCTAAGATCTCCTGCCTGCAGGACAAGGACTCTCCTGCTGACCAGCAAGTGCCTGAGCTCTCCTCTTCCCGAAGCCTTTTGTAGCTGTTATCTGCAGATCTTTAAGGGGATACTTTAAGGGAAAGTAGTGATCTGGCAGAATCAGCTTTCCCTTCCAGAATGCTCCAATGCTTTGCAGCCTTGGAGTCACAGCTGGACCCCAGACTGGGCTCACCCAAGTCCTGATGTCCCTCCTGGGACCTGGTGAGGATCAGGGACCTCAGGACTGCCTGCATTTCAGCCTGGGAATCTCTGAATTTCAGTTCACCAGCCGTTAATGTGCAACCAGCCATTGGCCCCCCAAGGACTTAATGAGGTGTTGGGGGGTTACTGGCCAGGAGCCACTAAGGAAGTTCATCTCTCATCTGGAAATGCCTTTTGTCACATCGTGTCCTCATTTATCCCACCTGCTTTTTTTTTAAAAAAAAGGCAAACCCGAATGAATTATCATTAATTTGGGGCAGCTCATCTCAGTAAGGTCAAAGAGCAGCTGCAGTGGGAGTTGTTCTCTCCTGCAAGTGCAGTGCCCCTCTGCCAGGCACAGCCCAGCCCTGGGACCCCGAAAGCACCTCTCCAGAGGGACAGGCAGCGTGTGGGACCCGTGCCTGCACCCCAGCGGGGCTGCCACAAGCCCACGTACCACAAGTGCTACCTGCATGCAGACACGCACGCGGTGACCACCTGGACAAAGCCCATGTCCCCCAGCCCCATCGCAGCCACAGGACAACCTCGGTGGGTTCTGCTCTGTTCCTGGGTGGCTTTCTGGCTCCTGCAGCCCTGCTGCTACTGCGGGTGGGTGCGTGGCCGTCTGCGATCTGTCCCCCCGCATCCTCCCGAGGCCAGGATCTCCACAAGCCTGGGGATGGAGCCTGGCAGAGCTGGACCCGGACGGCCCTGGGGCACATGGAGCTGCGCTCTGCTGCCTGTGGGCGCTCCCGTGGACGCTGGGGGCCCCCGGTGGCTGTTACCAGAAGTAAGGACTGTTCTGACCTCCAAGATCTTGGCCAGCTTCTTGCTGCTTTTCAGCTCTAGCGAGGCCTTGCAGATGCACTCGTAGCTGGCTTTGATCTCCTCCGTCTTCTCCTGCAGGGTGGTCTTAAAATGTAGGCTGCGCAGACGGATCTTGTATTCTGGTACTGACAGCATCTGAGAGCGAAAGAAGGAGAAAATTACTACTTATCACCGTTAGGCATAATCCCTCCTATCTGGTGTTTTTCCTGGCATATTTCCCTGTAGGTGAAAGCGGTGTGCACTTGCTTAGCGAAGGCGACACTGCCGAGCAGCTGCTGTAGCTCGCAGAGCATGGCCAGTTTGCTGCTACAGGATGGGCAGGTTTCATGCCAGTATCTGCTCATAACTGGCAATAGAAAGTACGTCAGAGCTGGGGAAAGTCACTCTTACCGTGGAGTAAACATCAGGATATGCTTCGGCTGTAAACCAGCCGCTGTGGGAGCTGCCAGGCACCTCAGGCATCACCCTAAACATCGCTTGCCAGCGGTCCTTGTGACCAGTGCCACCAGCTCTTCCCATCCCACAGCGTGCACACGGAGCAGACCAGCATCCTGCTGACTGCTTCCTTTCTGCCGTGTGTTTTCCCCCCCTCCAGCTCTCAGCGGCAGATCGCTGGGACACTGCACGTGCAGATGTCCTCACTCCCAGCATGTGTCCCTGCCCACAGGTACCTGCAGCACAAACTGGTCGGGCTCACTCAGCTTGCAGGGATTCTCCTTGTAGCTCTGGAAGCGCTGGACTTCCTCCCCATCTGGGGCGTACAGCAAGAGCTGCTTGATATGGGAAGGCTCCAGGCGGTCCGTCTCCATCGTCATGAGGATCTGGCGCAGCTCAATGTGTGAGAGCTTGAGGTGAGCTATCAGGATGGCTGAGGGGAAGAGACCTGCGTCACTTGGGAGGGGAAGAGGAACGGACCCTGCGGGGATGGCTGTGCCGGGGACAGACTGCCTGGCAGGACAGCGCCAGGAGGCTCAGCTCAGTCTCTCCATGGTGTGAGAGTGGTGTGGACTCTTCCACGTGCCCACAGTGGCGCAGGGTCAGCCCTGGGGAGAGGAAGGACCTTCTGCTCCCTGAAGCCTTGCAGAGGCTGTTCAGGGACCCTGAGGAGTCGCTCAGGTCCTGCAGACTCTCCCAGGGTATTGCATCATCATGCACGTACATCCCCAACACATCATGCTGGGCTGCACTGGAAACCACCCCCAGCGCGTCCACCTTTCCCACGTCCCCCGTGGCCAGGAGTCGAGGGGCTCACAGGGTCCCACCGAGCCCTCCCACCCTCCTGCTTACCAGAAGCACGTCCTGGAGAAGTGGCACTGACCCTTGCCAGGTGGGCAGCAGGGCAGCCCCGCACACCCTTGCTGCCACGCGGGGCTGTGCAAGCTCTTCCCCTCTCCCTCCCAGGCCAATGAGCCACATCCCATCTCCATCCTTTCCTGTAAAGCTGACTCCTTCTCCCTGCCTGGGGCTGAGCCCAGCACTGGGGGGCTCTGAGCTTCAGAAACAGCCCAGACCAGCAGAGCTGCGCTGGGATTACGCTCATGGGATCGTGGTGATGGGATCGTGCTCATGAAGCCTCCTTCCTTTTACCTTTCCAGTTCTCTACATCCCTGGTCCCATCTCTGGGCCTGTTTTGGGGGTACGTTCACCGTGATGTATACTTACATGTGTTGTAGGCCTTTTTGTGGGACAAAATTTCAACCACGTCTTTCTTTTTAAAGTTTTCAGGCATGAGAGTTGGCTCTGGAAGAGAAACTGAAAGATTTAATCATGGGTAAGGACAGGCTCAGCCGGCTCCAGCAGGAAAAAAACTGTCCTGAAAACAGTGAAACCATGAATGAAAGAGAGGAGAACTGATGCTTTGCACACAGCAATGGCTCCGGGAATCCTTGAATTCTGCGATTCAAAGATCTCCTCAACTCAGTTGGAGCTGAAAAAGGTAAAACAAGAGGTGAAACACACAGAAAATCCCAGACTGCCCAGAAACATCTCAAAAAAGATAGCGAAGGATCCCATTTTATCACACTTCCACTACCAGTCCCATCTGTATCTGCCTGCTCTAGCTTAGCTCTGCCCACACTGCCATCGTGCATCACGTCCCTTGCAGGACAGCTCAGACATCCCACTGGCATTTTACTTTTCTCGGTGTAAACAGGGCAGCCGCGCTGCCCCACACCTCCCTTCAGGCAGGCTGTGGGGAGCAGGAGTGTCCTGCTGTCACCCCATGCCCCAAATGCCTCCTACTGAGCAGGGCGGCCATTATGGCCACCACCACTCAGCACCCCCAGCCTGGACCCACTCTCTGAGTTTTCAGCACCCAGAAAGCCCAGTGGGTGGGAGAGCCCGGTCGGTGGGTCTGTGGGAGATCCCAATTCAAGAGCAATAGGAACACTGCACTGGCAGGTAGCTACAGACCCCATACGTAGCTTTTGGGCAGAACGAACTTCTTATATGTGTAAAAAGGAACGTGTTGCTTGTAATCCTCTCTATGGATTTTCACGTCTTTTTCAGGGCTGAGTTCTCAAAGCAACAGAGCTGCAATCTTAATTTGCAGCCGCTACTGCTACTGCGGCACAAGTTGGTGTCCGCGCTTGCCGACGGCTCGGCTGACAGTCCGTACGGCACAGGCTGTAACAAGCAGAGGCTGTGCACAAATCGATATAATATGTGGTGCAGATTTGAGCTTCTGCTGTGTGGCAAACCAGGCCCCTTGTGGCACTGGAAAGCGGTGCTGGCACCCCAGCATTCCCTGTGGCATAGGGATGGCTGGGCAGGTTCTATGAGAGCCGGGAAGCAGCGCTGAGCGCAACGGGGAGCAAAACTCTCCAGTGGAGTTTCACTGTCCCGATCGACTGAAATGTGGGGAGCAAACAGATAACAGCAGCAAAGACAATTAAGGGAGATGATAGTGAAAAGATCTCCACCTTAATGATCTGCTGTGCCACCAGCCACAAAACCCTGAGTATGAATGAATTCTGTGCCACGGGTGATGCTAAGACCAGGCATTGCCTTGCTGCCCACTGAGTCCCTGTTCCTCCCGGTGCCCCAGTCTCCAGACCATACCAGGACATACTCTGGGACTAAGGTACTTACTCGTAGGCTTCTGTGTCCCAAAGTGCAGCTCCAGGTCGAGGTATTTGACCATATCACTCAACTTGTCATAATCCGAGTCTTCCCCGAGCTGCAGGAGGAGGAAGAGTCAGGAGCCATGCTGGCACAGGGGACAGCCCAACACTGCCCGCCTGCGCTGGGCCACCTTCCCTCCACCCCGTGCTAAGCTCTGCATCCCTAGAAGAAACCAGGACAGTGTGATGGCACCATCCTGTAACTGGAGACTCAGCCTTAATAAACCCTGTGCAGAAACCAGAGCCTGGGAAACCGTTCACCTCTGTGGAGGCAGTTTCTACACAAGTCGCTAAGCCTGTCTGGTGGCACTCGTTCTCATTTCAGGAGAAAGGAAGAAACACAGAGATTCACCCCATCAGCATTTCCTCGCACCCTGCAGCTGGCAGCACTGCCCCACAGATTCATTTAGCTTCTGACACAGCTGGAATCCTACAGAGCACTACTGCTCTTCGCTTACTACTTGGGCACAATTGCTTTACTGAAGGACAAAGTGGGAATTCCAGAAACTTCAGGACTTTTTTGCATCCAAAAGAACCACTGTGAAGAAGCACCTCGTTCTCTGGAGTGGCAGGGAGAGGGACCTGCAAGATTTCAAGTGCTTGCTACAAGGTGAATGCCTGTGGAACTGGAAGATGATCACACAGCTCCCCTCTGGCTACTCAGGGCATAAAGAATATGGCACGTCTGAACACATTAACCACCAGAGAGACACAGGGGATGGAAGTTAAATTCCAGGGAGGCCAGCTTCTCCCTACAGGGACTCAAATCCACCATCAGAATTCTGCATCACTTCAAGTCCGTGATGCCAGAGGATTATCACATCCAGTCTCACTCCTCACCTCTGCTTTCCCCCTCTGGTGTCTTCCCCCACCTCGGTGCTCTCCCCATCACTCTGCTTTCAACCATCCTCATGGTTTCCCACTGATAAAACCTCCTACAGCTGTAGAACACATCTGAAGGCAGCTCCTGACTACATCAACCCACAGAAAGCAGGAAAGCAAGCAGTCCCCAGGATGCTGCAGTCAAACCCAGCATTTCAGATGCTTTCCAGAGCCTCTTCTCATCCCGGCTGTTTCGGTCCAAACAATTAAAAGGATGAAAAGAAATACGAGACTTTCTGTAACATGGAATCTTCAGAGTTTGTTCCCTTGGCCAAGGTATTTAATGCCTGGACCACCGAGAGGTTAGGATGCCATGCTCCAGGGAGGGGACAGTCCCCCCCAGCACCCTGGGCAGGGAGGAGGGCAGTGCCCACGGATGCTCCCATCAACCTGCACAGCCTCGGCACAGGCAACCGCTCCCCAGCCCATGGTTTGGACCCTCACCCTGCCCCTGCTCCCCGCTCCCGGGCCATACCTGCCCCCAGATGGTCCCTTCCGAGTTCTCCACCTGCTCCCACCGCAGCCTCTTGACACTCATGTGGTTGGATTCACTCCTGCGGTGCAGCAGCCCCCGGTGTAAAGGGGGGGCACAGGGCNGGGGGCTGAGCGGCGGCGGGGGGATGTGGTCTGAGAGTGTGGAGTAGGTCAGGGAGCTGCCCTCATCACTGCTGCTGATGTACTCGCTGCTGCTGACGTCGTTGGTGACGTAGCTGCCCTGGTCATCGTGGAAACTCATCTGGGTGACGGAGAGAGGAGGCAGTGAAGGTGGCATCTCATTCTCCACCCACCCAACCCTTGGGGGGGGTCCTGCCCAGAGCAGGGCAGCCCTTGTCCCCCTCCACCGCCTGCAGAGCCCCAGGATATGCCCCCAGAGGCTCTGCACCCTTCCTGGTGCAGTACAGGCTGCATGATGGGTGCTCCATGGCCAGCACAGACAAAGACTGTGCGCCAAGCCACGCCGGCACCACGCTCACCTCCTCGTAGTCATTCTCGGGGGTCAGGAAATCATCCACGATGGTGACCCGGTGTCCCAGCTGCTCACTGAGGGCATCCAGGAATCGGTCAGTGTCGCGGCTGCGCGGGGGCCTGGAGAAGGTGAAGAGCTTCTTCCGTCGCGACAGAGGGCTGAGCGGGTAGTCCCGGTGTTTGGGGGACGGGGCTGGGCTGCTGTCGAGGCTGACATAGGGGTTGGACTCGGTGCTGCTCGGGGAGGCCACGCTGCTGTGCAGACGGTAGTAGCACTGCTGGGAGGCCAGAGGGTCGCTTGGCCACGAGATCGCCATTCCCGGCTTGCGAGCACCTGCAGGACACAGCACTGCCGAGGGGGTCCTGCAGCAGGCGCTCCCCAGAGCCCCCCACCCACGGGCTGTGACAAGCCCCAGCACTGCGCTGAATGTGACATGAGATAACAGCGCAGCCTGCGGAGAGGAGAGCTCCCCTGGGCAGTGCCCCGTGCTGCACAGCAGCACATGGGGGTCCCGTGGGATTTGCCATCCCACCCACTCCATCGCCCCCCTGCAGATGCAGCTTTGCAGGATCCATCGCTGGGCTCACACGTGGCGGTCACTACTTCTTTATCAAATGGCACCAAGAGAAAGATATCTTCTCCTCTGCCTGCCAGGCCAGCATCATCCACCATCACCTGAAACCCCCCCAAAACTGCCTCTCTCACGCCGTGGGAATCCAGACGCTACCTGCGGTGTGCACCAGCTCTGGGGCAGGAGGTGACGCTCTGTGCCGGGCGGTGTTACCCATCTTGCCAGCAAAGCTGCCGATCAGACGGTTTTCTAATTCTGCATAGACAGCCGACATCTGGAAAAAAGGGCAAAGAGCTGTTATTAATGCCCAAATCAAGACGGAACTCGTGAAGAACCCAGAGACTTGTGATGTCCTGGGGACAGGACAGCCACCCGGACCCGCCAGCCCCCAGTCTCTTACTCTTTAAAGGAGTGCTTCACCCCAACCCAAGGCTGCTCTGCCTTTTCTGAAGCTGCCCGAGCCTCCCACTCACAAGGCTGCGGGAAGACGCTGACAGACACCAGCCATAAGCTGACTAATTGCCCAGGGAAGTGATCTCAGAGACAGCTGCGAGGCGGGGATGTTGTCAAGCCCCCAGCAGGTATTCACATGCACACACATCTTTCCCCTTTTCCCTTTTTTCTGCTTTCCTGCGTTAACGTGAAAAGAGTCAAACTGTCAACCCTCCCTGTGAATGCAACAGCCCTGCACGTGTCAGGAAAGTGCTTCCCAGAGGCGTTCCCCCACCCCAGCCCCGCAAGGTCGCACCATTTTGGGGTTGGGTGTCTCCGGGAGGGATGTACCATCACCAGCCTGTCTCTCTCCAGGGATCAGGCGAACCGGGACCTCCACAGTATCGCTCTGGCCTGCCGGGGAAAGAAGCGACAAACCAGTCAAGACCCCCTCCTTCTGCTTCTGCCCCCTGGGGCTCCCAAAATCAGGAGGTCCTGAGTCCCTCCCGATTTCCTGCTGGGACCCAGAGCCATCCTCCCTGCCAAGGCGTGCAGCGAAGCACGGGGAGCTCCAGGGCCTGGGGGTCCCAAGGGACAGATGGAGGGTGGCCGACAGCCCCGTGCACCGGCTGCGTGTGAAACAGGGAACATCTCTCTGCCGGCTTCCCTGGATGGCAGCAGGAGTCACCCAGCAGTGAAGCACGATGAGTGCTGGAAAACAAACACAGCTGAGACAAAATTCTCCTATGCCTGTCCCTTTACCTCTCCATATTCAACTTCTTTCTCTATAAAATGAGGACAGTATTTATCTCTCTTCCTACACAGCTGGTAGATTTGGAAGCCGCCTATAAATCCTCAGCGCTGGGGTAGTGGCGCAACGGCAGCGTGGTTAGTGTGTTCCTCCCCAGTGCCTTGCACAGGGGGACACTGCCAAGAGAGGAGTTTCCTTCACAGTATTTCAGGGGAAGAGACATTATCCAGGGCGCCTGCGGGACTTTGCACTACATCGAGAAGTCTCCACACACCGCAGTGCCATGGGTGTTTCTTCTTTCTTGGTTTCTTTTCCTTCAGCCTCCCTGGTAGGTGCTGGACACCAGGACAGTCAGGGTCACCACATGTGGCAGTGAAAGTCACAGTTTCCAAAATCTATTCCTTTCAGTTGCAGATGCCTGGCAGCACTGGCCGCTCCCCAGCAGTGTCCCCTGAGACGGGGCTCCACAGGGGACACAAGGCGGGAGGGAGGTCTGGACCCTTGCGAAGGCACAGGGGAGGTCGCTTGGAGTGAAGTTGATTTGACCAGCTCCAAATGAAACCCCATTTTTCCAGCTACGTCCATGGAGAGCTTCTGCTCAAAGGTTAATGGTTGGAGGCTGGCTGAGCTCCAAGATGCATCCAGACTCTCAATTTATCTCCAAGGGTGTGTGAAGGGCTGCCGGGAGGAAACGGTCTGCACTCCCTGCCTCTCCTGAGCTGCTGCAGGGCAGGTTGAATGGATTCATACTACTTTTCAGCCACAATATTTCTACCCAGAACTTCAGAGAGCCCAGTGAAGCAGCTCCACTCACACCAGTGCCAACCTGGACGTGTGTGCTCAGAGCCCAGCATTTAATGGCAACAGAGAAAGAAGAGCCCAGGCTGGACATAGCTGGCTGTAATGAGAAAGGGCTCTGGAGTGGGGCTTTCATTGGGAACAGGAGCTGCATGTTCCCCATGCATCACCTCCCTCTCCAGGACTGAGGAACATTGTCTGCTTTTTGTAAATAAATGGTTTATGCAGAGAGGTGAACTAGGAGCACCCGGTGCAGGATGCAGCCCACAGTCTGCTCAGGCTTGGGTAAGGTCAGCACGACAGGTCACGGGCTGTCTCCGCTCTTTCCGCAGGGCAGCTGAGGACAAGGCTGCTCCCCTGCAGCTGGCGAGCATCTGCCCGAGCGAGCAGCTTCCCCCCAGCGTCTGCAGCTGTCAGCCACACTCCATGCTGTAATCACAACCAGAAATGCTCCTCGGAGGCAGGTTAGAGGATCTTCCCCAGGGAAATGTCTTGGAGTTGACTGGTCCAGCAGCAGCCCTCCTCTGACAGCCGAGGAGCACTGTGGTCCTGGTGAGGGGTGCCGGAGGAAGGTGTGTAGCCGGAGTGCTGGTGGAACATGGCTGGTTGTGGTGGGGAGGTTGCGGTGGGGAGGTCATGGTCAGAATCCATGAGCACAGCTTGAGTGCTCTTCGCAATCAGGTAAGGGCGATGGAGGGATAGGCAGGATGCCTTGTCCTGCCATCTGGGAGAGGAAGGCAAAGATCTGAAGGACTGAAAACACAATCAGCAACCTGGGGTGCTGCTGGAGGAGAGGGTTAGAGATCTGGGGGCTGTGGAAGGCCCTGCAGCAGTATCAGGATGGGGTTTTCAAAGGAATGGGAAGATACGTGGCTTCTCTCTGAAAAGAGGGAGGGTTTGTGCCATGAATGTAGTTTATCAAGAGTCTCAAAGTGGCACTGAACCATAATCACCTTCTTTATATGGATTCCACAAATGCTGTTTTCCCTGTGAATTTGATGGTGTCCAAGAAAGTCACAGCAAAGCTACAAACTGTGCACCCCAGAACAGAGGGCTCAGACCAGCGGCATCAGTTCACTTCTGAGCAACGGAAGGGTTTTGAAACAACACTCAGCCTCAGCCCAAGTGGCCCTGTATTGGAACTGCTTATTTCAACTGTTTTTTGAAAACATGGATTTCCAGTCAAAGCCTCTGTGCTGGCTCTATGCCAACCCGCATCTTTTCCCACCATTCATGCTCAGAAACAGATCAGGATTTTAGCTTGGGCAGAGCAGAAGTACAGTACAGGCACAGCCACCGGGACCCAGCTCCCTCCTCCCCACAGCGGGAACCCCTACACAGCCCCCAGGCACCCACCTGCTGCCCCCCCTTCCTCAGGGCGGGGGGTTCGAAGGCTTCCTCGGCACAAGGAAGCCCCTCGCACGGAGCTGCGGTAGCGGTCCTCCGCTTCTGGCTCAGCTGCAGCGGAAAACACCCTTCGTAAGGCATGGACAGAGCGTGTCAGACCCCACAGCTCCCCCATTCCTCCTCGCCACGGGCATCAAAGACAAGACATGCAATTGCTGTTTCCAGCAGGACTGGCACCCACCAGCTTATGGCGCACATGAAACTCCAGCCCTGAGCTAGGCTGGTCCAGTGGGACCCAGCTAAGTCCTTCCTGCTCTCAAGGGACACGATGGGAGTGGGAGCCAGCAGGGAAATGCTGCCTGGAAGAACCACATTGCCTAATGGATTGATCCATGTGCAGTTCAGTGCAGCAGTTCAGAGCGGCTCAGACTTACAGCAGGATGAAGATACTGGAGCATCAGTCTCCGTGGTATCCGACAGAGCTCAGATACACATATTAGATATCTGCGCTAAGATACACACATCAGAGATCGCCACTGAGTTTGGAAGAAGCTCAGATGAAGGACTAACCCAAATGCAGAGATCTCTGGCCGTCACGATTCCACACATGGACACACACATAATGCACCAGAGCAACCAGAACTTCACATGGTCAGAGGTTGCCCCTTTCATCTGAGAAGCTGAAAGGAGCCAAGGACCAGCCTGTGGAACGACAGTCTGAAACAGCCTGGTCCTGAGAGATTTATTCCTGTGCTTTCCTCTTCTGCCAGTGGCTGGGGATACCTGGGAATACAGCTGCAAACTGCAAATGTATCGGCTTCCCTCTAAGATCTTCTAAAATGTATTAACATAATTATTAACTTAGGGTCTAAGTTCTTGGGAATATGCAACATGTTAGGTAGGCTGGGCCGCGATGCTACACACACAAAAGCAGTAGGAATTGAGAGTGCAAATTAGGTGAGCAAATACCCAACAGGTTTCTATGCACAGCAGGGAATATTTGCACCAGGACTTCGAGCTGTTCCTCCCTGCATGGGGAAAGGCTGTGCTAAAATAACTGTGTTCCTCCAAAAGTCTCTCTTCAAGCAACACCTCTTTTCACCTACGTTGAGTCTAAAATGAACACATCAACACAATATAAATAGCCTCAAATGGGAGAATTTGAAAGCAATTATGAAGCCCAAATCCAAAGATTAAGATATTTCACTCCAAATTTGCTCTCGCTTCTCTGCTGTGCAACTGCAAAGCTCATAATCCTCAGCAAACCAGAGCTGGTTTTTGTGTTGCCAAAGCCCCAGGTGATGGCGAGGGGAGAGGGGGACCAGGGAGGAGGAGAATCGCCAACTGTCTTCCAAGTCTGTTTGGGAGAGCAGGGCTCCTGGGCAGGCACTTCACTGCCCCGGGAGCTGAGCTCCCCACCTCCTCTAACCACAGATACCTCCACACATCTGACTGCTGGAAACATCCTGAGGGACGCCGCCGTCACCTCTGATTTTGCCTCTCTGATGTCAACACTGCCCCTAAACCGGCTATTTCCTTTTCGGACTTCCCAGCCTCTAATGACCCAAGCAGCTTCCAAAAGCTTTTGCTCCCAGAGACAACCTCTGCTACCGAGCCAGGTGCCATCTCTCCTCTCAGTGCAGTTTCCTTCCAAAACTACACATGGCTCCGTGGTGCAAAAAAGGTGCCTGACATTTACAGATCAGCCTCATCGGTAACAGGAGCTGGAAACTCCTCTGTGCTGCTCTACATCCTGCACAGCTGCCGTCTCCGTGCAGGCAGCGTGTGGGCAGGAGGCAGGCAGGAGCCCTGTCCCCCAGGGAGAGCTGGCTGCTCCCTCGCCACCCCAGCCTGCTCCCAGGGTGATGGACCGAGGTCCGTAGGGACCCGGTGGGACACGACGTGTCCGTGCCGTAGCACAGGGGCTTTCCTCTCACCTGCCAAGGACTTGTAACCAAGAAACCTGGCAATCTTTTGCCGGCAGTGCTCCTGCTCTTCATACGTCAGCAGCTGGTAGATAAACTGCCAAATGACTTGCTTGGCCGGTGTGTCCAGCACCGGGTACACATCCACAATGAGAGTGTCAATGTTCCTGCAAAATCGGAAAGAGAGGGCCGGGCAGTGAACACGTCCCTACGGCACAGCCCCACCACGCCGCTTCCCTGGGCTCTGGCACTTCCCAGCCTGCCTCCCCCTGGCTCTCAGCTGCCAGATTCGGCTCTGAGTCTTTGGCACAAACGCATCATTTCAAAGCAGAGGTGCCAGGCTGCGAGCAAGGGACCGAGCCCTTTGGGAAGTGGAGTTGGGCAGCTGGTGCTAACGGGGAGAGAAAATTCCCGGGGACCAGCAGCACCTGACAGCCAGGTATAAAACCTGGTTTGTGAGTCAGCCAGGGTGTGTGGGGAGTAAGAGGGGTGAGGGAGTGCTGGAAAGCAGGGAGAAACCCTGGAAAGACCTGAACTTTAGCCAGCAGCAGGTAAGCGGGCTCAGGGAGAAATGCATTGCAGAAGGTAGCTGGGCTGGCAGCCCCACTGGGCTGAAGGCTTTGTCTCATTTTTAGCTCTGCAGTGTGTAGAGATGGTGAAAGGGCTGAGAATAGCAGGGCTGAGCACCTGATTCAGTGAGAAAGGATAAAGCAGCCTAGGGGAAGAGGATGAGGACTGCCCTGGGTCAGGGAGCTGAAGTCAGGCTGCTTTTCTGCTGAGAAACTGAGGCAGAGATAATGGCTTAAAGGTGACTGGAACCATTCCATCTTTAATGTAGAGGAAATTGTAAGAGCTCCTTATAAAGAACTGGAAGGAGATTGCATCTGTAGGAACAAATCTGTTGTCTTGATGTTAATTGAATGGACTGTCACTGCCTTCCAAAGAGCAGGGACCAGGCATGTAGGGGAGAGGTGAAGGGTGAAGAGGCTCAGATCCTGCAAGGATTTCACTAATGAAGCATGTTGGCAATAGCGGGAATTGGGGAGGGGGAAGTCCTCAGAGGCTGGCAGGGATGAGAAGTGGTAGGAGCCTGACAGAAGTCACCTGCTAAGTCTTTCCCTAGTTTTGGGCTAACTTGCCTCTTCTGTGTGGAGCTGGACGCAGCTCTTTGCTGTCAGAAGCCCATTTCCCATTTCAGAAAAGTTAAAAGTATTGTGGAGGACCTGCTGGGGCAGGTGGCTGCTCCTCCCGGCTGGTGGCCAGGGCCAGCTGGCTTGTCATGTACAAACTGGCTGGAGGGCCAAAGCCCAGAACAGGGATGTCCTGACTTGGTGTCCTGACTCAGTCCCCTGTGTTTACTGCTGGGAAATGCTGGTATCCATATGCTGTGGTGGCAAACAACATAAACTTAATGTTTGGGAATTTCTCTCCTTGTCGGAGCAGTTAGAAGGTTGCAGCTGCTTGTCTGGGACAGGCACCCAATTGGGTCATGATGAATTACTGTTAAATGGAGCAGTGGCCTCTGCATTGAGCCATCCAGGGCAGCTGCAGGCAAAATGAGCTGGTGGGAGGAGAGGCTGGGCACGCTGGTGCCCTCGCTGAGCCTTGCTCCCCCAGTGGGCAGCAGTGAGAGCCCCCAGTCTGCTGAAAGACCAAGCAAGGTGGGCAGCCCTGCGCTGGGAGGGGAACCTGGGGACTTGATTCATGGTATGTGTGTTCCCATCCTTGTGCTGCCGAGTGAGAGCACGTAACCTGCTAGGACTGAGTCTGCATTTCCCAGTTGCAGACCCCCAAGGACTGGATCTGCTCCCACAGCTGCTCCTCCTCGGGCTGGAAGCCCAACTGGGGAATCCCGTGGAAGCAGTGCAGTCTCAGAAGAGCACAAAGCAATGATTTCTGCTGTACCGGGGCAGTGTTAGTGATCATGGAGCCTCAAGAGGGTTCACTCTGCTGGTGCTGGGTGGGGAGTTATGCAGCTGTGCCTCCCCCAGCACCTGCAGATCCAGAGGCAGCCCAGCCTCCCTGCAGGCAGGGGGATGCTGTGGGATACTGCAGCCTCCAGCCCAAGCCGTGGTGCACAGGGGCAGTGCCATGGCTTTGTACTTGGAAGGATCTGATTTCTCTTACCATCAGTAACCTAAATACTGAGGGGTTTCCTGCATTTCCTTCTCAAACTGAGGATTTGGATCCTCTGATCCTTCAGTTTTTACACCAGCACTTGCAGCGGCACTGCACCCTTGCAGCAGCAGCCTGCCTGGTTCTGGCTGGTACATCCACAGCCTGTGTGGGACCTGAGCTCCCAAGGAGCAGCAGGACACCCTGGCTCGGTTGGCTCAGCAGCTGTGGGAAGAGGCAGCGAGCATCTTCCAGCACCCAGAGGGATGGCTTACTCACCATGGTGTGGAATGGTTAAAGATCAAGGGCAGAAAACAAAGTCACTATTGAGAGCCTTGAGTCTGCTAGGGGATTGATTTTTTGACCCTTGCAGGGTGGGGAGGACGTGTTCCGTTGCAGGATGAGGGCTCTGCCAGCCACAGCCACTCCTGTGCTGCCACCAAGGGAGAGCTGCAGATACTGAGATAAGCCAAGACACTGAGAAGGTAAGGATGAAAATGGTGAGGTTCTCTGAAAGACTGAACAGGATCTGCAGCTGTCAGGGACAGCCAGACAGCGAGAGAACCCACGCTGTGGGGTCCAAGGTCCCTTTATGAGGGATTAAGGGGTGACTGAATTAGCCTCAAAAGCTAAAGGGTCTGCCCTGTCCTTGGGCAGGATGCCTGGTGAGCGATGGGCTTGTGCCCCGCAGAGGTGCACAGGGAAATATAGAGCTGGGGAAACCAGAGAACACGATCACAGCAGAGCTCAGTGCTGACAGCCTCAAAGCCAAGGTCTGCCTTCTGCTTGGAGACCGACTCTGATGTGGGCACTGTTACCAGGCCAGGTACCAGCATTAGAGGAACGGAGCTGCTAACAAGTTACCGATGTTGGAAGAAGCCTTCCAGCGCTTTGCAGATGGTATAGCGCTCAGGTGGAGTCAGCAGGTGCTCCAGCTGCTGGTTGAAGGTCCTTCCTTGAATCTTGATGCTAGAAGGGAGTATCTCTGCAACCCACTGCAGGGAGGTGAGGGCAGAGGAGGTGCTCGGGGAGTCAGCAGAGTCAGAGTCTGCAAGGCGCAGGTAGAAAGAAAAAAGAAAATTCAACAGACAAAGGGTCTTAAGCATGGGTTAAAAGGCTTGTTCCAAAACCAGGGGTCAGTCGGGGGGACAGCCAGGGCAGCTGCACCCACACACAGTGGGTGCTCCATAGAAATACAACTCCTGATGTGCTGATACAGATATTGTTACCCCAGTGTTGGTCACTGGAAGGCAGCATGGTGACAAGGTGAAACGGCTCATCTGGAGCTGTGACTGCCCCTGCCGTCTTACCATGCTCTGGACCAGCTGCTCTGGAGCTACAGGTCGCTCCAGTAGGTCCATGGACCTGCTGGAGATGAGTAGGGGTGTTTCGAGTGGGATGTTTTCTGGGATCTATCTCTTCAACCATGCTGCTTCCATACTCCCTGTGACCACATGCAGGTGGCATTCTTTCTCTGGTTCTCTAAAGCCTCTGCTCAAGTTTCAAAGCACTTCATGATAGTCATAGTCTTCAAAATCAGCATCAGTCAACGGTTACCTGGGAGTGAAGTGAGGCATGGAAGGTCACTTGCTTTGCCGTGCTCATCTGCACTGGTCCCTGTGCTGCCTCTGCAGTGAGTGCAGGGCAATAAGCACAGCTGGGAGAAGGGACCCGATTGAGACTGTGGGATGCACTTAGCCATGTAGGAATATGGCTAGGGTAGTGGGAGCAAAAAATTCCATCTTTTCTTGGTTTCTTTTTGTGGGCAGTGAGTCAGTTTCAGTGCCACTGGTTCTGTACTGTGAAGTAGCAAGGTGCTCGGTTGTGTTTCTAGCGCGCATGCAAACATGTTGGTATCACAGGGCTCCTAATGTGAAGCTCAGGAGAGTCCAATGTGGCTCTGGAGGGAAGCACCAGTCCCTAATTCCTGGGCCTGTGCATTGCAGAGCAGCAACCCTCCTGCCTTTGCACAGCTTCCGAAAGGCAGCAGCTCTGCGCTCTGCCCTGGGCTGCGGTCCTGTCCTCCATGAAATTGCGCTGACACCTACCCGCATTGTCCCAGATACCCTCCTCTCCTGCTGACTGGCTCATCAGCAACAAGCTAAATTATTCATAACAGCACAGTCCACACACAACCGTGGGATTTACACAGCGACCATGGAGGCACAGAGTTGGATTACTTCGGTCAAGTACACAGCACAGACTGCATGTAAAGGACATTGGCAAGGGCTGTCAAGGACAATCATACAGTAGGATGAACCCTTCTGGAGAGCAGCCAAGCCTGAGATTAAGCCCGATCCCAGAAATCGGGCAGCCACATGGTGCGCTGGGAGAAGCAGCGCTCCTGGGCAGCGTGCTAAACCTGCTGAGACTACGGGAGGTATTTGGCAACTCCCTGTGCAGGGAATTCAGGAGCTGGCATGGGGTTTCTGCCGCTCCGGGCCCTCTCTTCCCCGCACTCTTACCGTTGGAGAAGTTGACGATCCCCTCTTCCACTACCAAGGTGGGCATCGCTCCGCTGCCCTGCAGCATCGACACCACCTTGTCATGGGAGCAGTTCCTGCGGGGCACAGGAGAGCCCGGGTCAGTGCTGCCAGGCTGCCTGCCTGCACCGGCAGCACTCGCGGGACAGCAGCGGTGAAATGGAGTTTGCAGCCGCCTTCGTTTCCCTTGCAAAAAGCCACATCTTGCTGCTCAGAGCCAAGCAGTGCTGGACCCCACTGCGATTCCCCTGGACTCTCCATCTTTGCTTGGTTTGAGCATGTGCTGCTCAGAAAAGAGCCTCCCCAAGGGAGAGTGTGAATTGCACCCTCAGCTCTCCGCTGTACCTGCAGCAAGGAATAACCGCAGGGCATGCCTGCGAGCACCCTGCAGAGCTGTTATGGCAGATGGAGCCAGCATTACTTTAAGCCACGCTCAGACCCAGAAGATGAACTTTCAATTTAAATGATACAGTGCTAGGGATCTCTCCTTGCCTGTCCTAATTCTGCATGAAAGGAAAACGCAAGGTGGATGTAAAATGTGTTTTTGTAGGGAAAGAAAATAAAATACAAATCTTGGAGTGTCCTTGGAGAAGGGTACAGTCCAGCCTGGGACAATGCCTGCCAAAGTGCAGGCTCAGAGGACAATCTTCATCTCGGTTTCCTCTATTTTCTGGCAATGCTGCATCAGCCAACAGTTTGCTGGATCAGCTGAAATGTGAGAACCTGAGCACTGGAAGAAGCAGCATCAGATGTTTAACCTTTAAATATTCATTAGTCTCCCTTATCGTGTAGCCTCTTCTAACCCTTTGCTCTTGCTTTTTGTGTGGAAGGACCAACCTGAGGAAATGCAGGCTGCTGCCACTGCCCAGCGAGTGGCACACTCAGTTCTGGTTCAATGGCTTTTGTTGTGTGCAAGTAATATGTAGAAGAATTAACTCCTGGGCAGAAGTGTGACTGCCAATGTGGTTTTAAGCTTATGATCCCATTCTGGGAGCGATTCATAGGCTGGTTGGTGCTCCAAAGCAAAGCCCCAAGTGTTAAAACTCGTACAATTTAACTCAAAGTGGTTCAAATCAGGGTCTGTGGGTGGGTTGCAGTCAGGACAGCAGTTATAGTGTGTTATGCATTGTACATAGTTATTTGCACAGAGAAAGAAGGAACAGGAATGGAGCTGAAATACTACTCTTGGAGCCAGTTTTTGTAAAAGAATTGCAAAGGAGATGTCTGCATGGAGCAAAGCCCCTTGTGCACCTCAGTAAACAGCTCTCAAGGCCAACCAGCTCTCGTTTCTGTTGCTCAAGAGTGAACACACATGTGCTTGGCCACCTACCACCCTCCAGAACCCCTTTTAAAGAGCCTCTTACCTCATGTCCAGACCATTGAGGAATAGGATCCGGTCTCCAGCTTTGAGAGCAGCCTTCTCAGCTGGGCTCCCTAGGTGCAGAGGGAAGGAGAGGGGCTTTAGCTGGCGGACCCCTGCTTACAGGGGTGAGGTCCCAGCTCTCCAGCCTGGCAGTGCCCAGGGACACTCCCCCAGGTGCAGGGTATCTGCTGCAGATGGATTATTTGGGTGGGCTGGGGCTGTTCACCCAGCACAGTGATGCCAGCACCCAGCTTGCAGTGGAAACACAAGTGTGGTTTCAGGCTGCTCACTGAACACAGGCATTTTCCACCTTTCAAAATAGGGAGTGCATGAAGCCAGACTAAATTATACCAAAGATACTAGTTATTCCACTTAGGGAAATTCCATCACTGAGTCTTGTAAAAGTCTCTTTTGCTGTCTTCTAGCAAACAGCAGGCACTTACAATTTCAAGTTCAGACCGGAGATAAATAAGTGTCTTTGAATCTTGTGGCTGGAGGTTTTCTTACCTGGCAGAACAGACTCGATCCACACCGGGGCATGACCACGTAGTGTGAAGCCAAAGCTTCTGTTGCCTTTATAAACTCGCACGGTTCTGCAGGTGAAAAAAAGAAAATGTGAAATTAGAGCCCAGTATTTGCCTCTTGTTTCCTTTCCCAGCCCCTCCAAAGCCCCATTAGCCAGGTGTCTCCTGAGTGCCCAAGCCCTCAATGGTCCCTGTGTCCACACAAAGTCCCTTTGATACAGAAGTGTCTTTCAGATGGGAGCTCCTAGATGTGCCCTGCCCACAGGGAGAGGGGATAGAGGGAAGGTGTGTGTGGGTTTGATGGCCCCAGATGGCCACAGTGCAGCTGCCTGTCCTGCCTACCTGTGCTGGGGAGCAGAGGGAGCCCATGGTCCTGAGCCAGCACAAGGCGGTGGGGTGGAGAGTGATCTGGGGATGCTAGAAATGGCCCAGACAAAACCTTGGAGAAGGCCGGGGGGATGTGAGTGCTGTTCCCAATCTGCTGTCACCACAGCCCTGGAGCAGATGCAGTCCCCACTGGGACCAGTGCCTCCCATGCTGGAGCTCTGGAGTGGCTCCTTTAGACCCAGTTACGGCTTTCTGCAAACTAAAGCTTAACATCCACAAGCATAGGGCTTCAGCACAGGGAGGGTGGGGGCGCCGGTGGCAGGAGGAGACAGTGCTGCTTTAGGGACAGAGCCCCTGAGCACAGACCCTGCATTAAACACTGAATTCATAAATCCACCCTCCAGTCCTTCAAATCCAATGTGTTTTCAAAGTGGAACATGGGATATAGCTTATATATTACGTAGAATAAGACAGACAATGTGTTTTAGGGTGCAAAGATCTCACAGGCTGATGAAAGAGAAATTAAATTCCACTAGGAAATTTTGGAAGGAGCATTAGGAAATTTCCCTGCTGGGAGGCTGATTGGAGCTGGAAGTCATTCCCCGCAGAGAGCTGAGGGGAAGACAACATTACCAAGATCATTTACAACCAGAAACCCTGTTGCAGGGGACTGATCCTACGGTGTCAGGGAACAAAAGCGTGCTGGAACTGGATTTTGGGTAAGTCATACCAAAAAGTATCCTGGTGGGAAGGTGTACCGCAGCTGAACACTCTGGAGATACCAGCTGGAAGCAGGGGAATAGATTGGGACATGCCTGTGGCAGCGCAGCCTTCCTGGGGGGATTCCCCGGCTGGGCTGGCAGACCAAATCCTGCTCTCTTATCCATGAGATGGGGCTGGGAATGGAGCAGGAGCCACCGCCAGTGTGGCAGGGCTCCTCGGCCCTCTGGTGCCACTGAGGTCTGGCCATATGGGCAGCGGGAAATGGGTTAATCCCCTGTGCACGAGGGATTGTCCGTCCCTCCTCCCACTGCCTCGCGCCCAGACACCCGCTGGGGCAGGGCAGGATGATACAGACTGCTGTGTCCCCAGGGACCCTGCGTCCCGCTGGCACAGCCGGCTACCCTGCACCCCACCAGCACGGCCAAGCACCCTGCAGCCCACCCAGCGCAAGAGCCGACATCCCCTGGCAGCCCACAAATGCCATCTCTGCTCCTCACGCAGCTTATCCCAGCCAGCCCTGCCACAGCGAGGGCACAGAAAGGGTGTCCCAGAGCTGGGACAAGGAGTGAAAACGTGCCTAGCCTTCAAGAAGGGGAGGTCTTTGTTCATAGAGTCATAGAATCATTTAGGTTGGAAAAGACCTTTAAGATCATCGAGTCCATCCTCATCCCAGGAGGATTTCACCCACTCTGCATGCTGAAGACATCTCCTTCCCAAATGCTTCCCCCGTTTCCCTGGCATCCGTCCCCCCTGCTGTTGCCCACGCAAAATCAGATGCTGCCACCATGAAGTCCAGGGCATCCAGGAGAGGTGTTACCTGCGGGCAGCCCCTGAGGCCACATTGCTGGTGATGAGCGAAGTGGTTTTCCGCAGGCTCTTGCTGGTCTCCTCGTGGCTGCGGGGCACGGAGCTGGCACGGGTGGAGACAAGGAGCCGCTCCTGGTGGTCCTCGCTCCGGCTGCGCCGCAGCCGGTTGCTGTGCTGCTCGCTCTTGGAGCGGCAGAGCTTGCTGATCAGGCTCTGCGACACCACCTCGTCAAACCGCTGCCGGTGCTTCTTGGGGATGAAAATCCTGGAAAAATAAGACAAGGGAGGGGAGTGAGGAGTGGGACTGGGGCGGCTGTGGGCCCAGAGCTCTGGATCCAGCCACACCTGGGAAAGGAAAGGTCAGAGCAGCCCCTGCACTCTTGGCCTCAGTCCTCCCTGGAGCTGCAAATGCCGGGGCCGGGGATGCCAGGGATGCCCACGGCATATCCTGCCCTGTCCCCTGCGTGGTCCATCGGGGCGAGGAGGTTGGACTCCTCTACAGTGCAGTGCTCACAGCTTAGCTCTTCCTTGTGTGTCCCGTCCCAGATCCCTTCAGCTGCTGGTCCCAGTATGCCGATGATGAGGTTCAGCTCAAATCCCAGATTAATTGCCTCCCCCCATGCCGACAGCCAGGGAGCCGACCAGGCAGGGAGGACCCTTGCCCCTGCGGTGGCCATCCTGTTGTGACCCCATTCCTCGCTCTGCAGGTCCCAATGTGCAAGTGCCCCCTGTGTTGCCATTGCCAAACCACCTCCTCCAGACCCACTTCTTCCCCAGCACATTCTGGGACCCCTAAAATGTCACTCCTCATCTGCTGCCCCAGCCCCTCTGCTGGGCTACAGCTTTTGCTGTTGCCACCCCCAGCTCCTGCCATGGCCTCACAGCCCTGAGGAGACACTGGTGCCATGGGGACGAGGTCAGGCACAGTGACGCTGCAGGCAAGGGGACACCACTGGGAGCTTAATCTGTTCCAGGTCACCTCCCTTCTGCTCTGTAGGAGCTGCTCTGCCAGCAGCCAAGTGGCCTTTGTGCTCCCCTCAAGGATCCCCCAGGATGCTCAAGGGATGCACAGCGAGGACAAAGCGGGATCCCCGGAGGGAGCAAGGAGGGTGCGTCTGCAGCGCTCCCACCCCAGCCAGGGATTCACCCCTGTAACACGGGGAAACGCTTTTTCTTTTCCTTGTCCTTCTGCCACCGCAACAGCGAGACGCTGACACCCCGCTCACCTACTCCTGCCCTCCCATTTGCACATGTAGGGACTTCTGGAGGAGCTGTTATCTCTGTGTGTTTCTATAGCAACTCCCTGCACCCATACCGGGCTGCCTGTCGCAGCTGCATTTGCTTGTTAGACAATACGGTCTTGTTAGGTTCATTAGTGCTTTTCACCTCGTGGCGCATGAGAACACGCTCCTTACATTAACACAAACTCCGACACTTGCAGCGGAGGAAGGACACGAGCATCACTTCCAAACCGCCCCAGGAGCACATCTCCCGGGGGGGCACTAACGGAGCCGAACGCGGAGCTGGTGTTGGAGGACCCAGAGCAACTTGCTCCGAGGGGCTGCACCTTCCCGCTGCCAGTGTGACAGGGCTGTGACAATGGTCGGCTGCGAACGAAGCGTGGCTGGAGAGGCTGGGGCTGGCGGGGGGCTCCCAGGGGTCTCCCCGGTCCCTCAGGCAGCTTCGCCAAAGGAACCCAAAAGCCTGGGTGAAGCCAGAGGAGAAGGAAAGGAAGGGTTCAAATCCCAAGTCTACCATGACCAGCACATCTCTATTTCCCCCCAACAAAAGGCAGAACTCAAAATAAGAGTTGGTGCTCACACTAAGTAGGAGCAGGCAGATCGCAAGCCATCCCGAGGCTGACATATGCTCACGCGAAGCATTTGGTGATAATTAAAAATAAGTAACACATTGGTACAATTCACAGTCAATTTGCGATTAAGCAGCAACTAAAAAAGAGTGAAATCGCGCTAATAAATAGTTCACCCAGCTGTAGGCGGGATCCTGCAGGAATGCGGGCTGCCACAGCCCGTGGCAGGGGAGGACACGGCAACGACAGCAGCGAATCCCGGCAGGACCCCACGCCTCTGCCCTGGGACAAGTCTGGGTTCCTCGCAGGCAGAACAAGCCGGCTCCCATTTAAGTTGGCCGAATTAAATGTTCCCCTCCGCTCGTTCCAGCAGGGCTGTCCCACTTTGCACCAACTGCTGCTCTGCCTGCGGGACACATCAGGGATGAAGAACAAGGTACGGCTGGCTCCTAACCAGGCACAAGGACGGGCTGCGAGGGTTTCACCAGGAATTCACCCAGTGCCAGAAGTAAAAGCGCTATCTTAGCAAGGAGAGGAGCTAAGTGACTGGTAAAAATACTCCTATTAAAGCATGCAAAATAGTTTCCTTCTGCAAAACCCTTTGAGAGAATTTACAGTGCAGCACTGGGGAGGCCGGGATGGCCCCATGCCGCAGTGCTGCTGGGGGCTGGATCCCCCGAGCACCCCCGGCGCCCCGCGGTTCAGCAGGTGCTGGCCTCCAAACTGTGTGTGCTCAGGTCTGGTCCTTAATGAGGGACCCACCACAGGCAGCACGTGGGGTGCCATCAGGCAGCGCTGATGCCTCAGCCTGTCCTCTGCTCCGGCACAACGTCGCCCGGGCAGCGTGCACCAGCACCGGCACTGGCACGGGGTGGAAGGTGCCTGGTGCTTAGCAGGAATCTGCAGCTACTTCTGCAGTGCCCTGCCATCCCACGGGACAATCCTGGCTTTGCCTGTCAGCAGGGAGCACGGGTGTGCCCACCCAAACCAGGACAAGAGGTCAGCCTGGGACAAGGGACAGACCCCCTGTCTCAGCAGCCCCGCAGGCTGCACGTGTCTGTGGAAGGGTTTGGGAGCCGTGCAGCGCTGACCTTGTGCCTTCAGCTTTCTCTTCCTCCTCCTTGCATGCTCCAGATCAGCCCCGGCTACGTTCCTTGTTAGCGAGGGGACGGGAAAGGCGCCGCAAGCCCTGGGCACTGCAGCCCTGCACCCGCTCCCCAGCCCTGGTGCACTAACCCTCCTCTGCAGCAGCGTCAGCACACGCTCTTTGGGAGGGCTCAGTCTGCTCCAACACAAAAAAATGCAAATTCAGGGCGTTTTCCAGGCCTGGAGAGGCCCCAGAGGCTGCAAACTGCTTCGCCTTCACTCCTTCTCCGAAGCAGCCTGGCCAGGACAGCAGCACGCTGCTGCGGGTGGGAAACTGCCTGGCAGGAGCCCGTCTGCCGGCGTGCCCATCTCCAGCCGCTCGGCTCGGCTCTGGGGCTTACTTCAGCAGATGATGTTTAGCACATCTCGGTCTTTGTCACACTCACGGTTTTTAAACCTCCCAGCCGGGACACTCCATCACCTCTGGACAGGCAGTCCCATTTCTGCAGCCTGAGCTCGCTGGGAGCTGCCTCCCTCGCCAGCCCAGTGCCGTGGAGAACCACCTTTCATGAGGGCACATGTCCTCCTGCCATGACTGCTGAGCTCACCTGGATGGTCCTACCCCCAGCTGGGTGCTGAGACTCACCAGCGCAGGATGAGTGCCCTCGAGCTGGGCAGCAGCAGTGGCTCCAGCCCCAGCGGGAGCAGGTGAAAGCAGCCCCAAGTGTGCTCAGCTGGGAGCAAGGGGTCCCCGGTCCCCACTCCATCACAGCCCCTGCCCCACGCAGCACCCCCAAGCCCCCATCCTCACCGCCCATCCCTTTGGTGGACGATAGTCATGGAGACAAAGCAAACCCAGACGTGCTCTTCCTGCCTCTCCCCAGCCCCCCACACCCAATTTTTCATCTGAGCTTTGTTCCACTCCCCACAACAGCTCGCACGGCTGCTGGGGCGGGTGCGGGTTGGTGGCAGGGCTGCACCGGTGCCGGGAGGCAGGGTCCCCGCGGCTCAGAGAGGCAGGAGAGACCTCGCGGGGACATTCCCACTGCATGCAACGGCATGCACGCCGCGCGAAGGAGCGGAGCAGAGAAACGTACCGAAAATGCCGAGAGAAACTCCGGTCCTTTCCCATTCGTCGGGGTGCGGTGGGAACAAAAGGGAGATGCTTCAGATCCTCATGCAGCTGAGTCTCAGCCTCGGCTCACGCCCACGACGCGGCCAGATCCAACAACCAAACCGTGCGCCAGCCGGTGCCCCCCTGCCACTTGGCACCCCCGCGGTGCGCGGGGACCGCGGCCAGATGGGCCGGCTCGCCGGAAAACTCTACCTGGGCTGAGCCCCTGCCTCCCTTCGCCCTCGCCTCCCTGCCACGCTCTCAGTCCCAGGCGGAGGTTTACCATCTACCGAGTGCCTCCTTTTTTATCAATTGGGCTTTAGCACCTGCTCTGCCCTCCCTGCTCTGGCTCTGCCCCGGCTCGCAGCGATGAAGCCTCTCGCTTTCCCTAAAAACTGCAGTCGCTGTAATTTCCAGCTGGAACAATCTCGTAACAGAAAGGAGGGCACGGCTCGGCGCCGAACTCCGGGGGGATGCCTCCCTGGTGCTAATTAGTTGACTTCTAAAGTGCTTCTGTTTAAATTACATGCCGCTGTAATGGGTGAGAAACCTTAAAGGCAAATGGCATCTGCAGCGGGTGTGCGGCTGCTGGGCGCGCAGGTGGAGCCACCCAGGCTGGACCAGGACAAGGACCAGGACAAGGACCAGGACCAGGGACATGGGCCTAAACCTCCCCCCGCGTCGCAGAGCATCATTTACCCCCAGGGTAACACAGCAGCGCTTTGCATCAGGGATAGAAGATAAAAAACCCTAAACATCTTTAATTTAAATAACGCCATCTTTCAGCACAGCACTCGCATTTGATGAAGAGGATGTGAAGCTTTCCAGGGCTGCCAACATCAGATACGATCTCCTGGCAGCAAAAGAAGGAAAAATGAAAAATGTATGGTTTAGCCCCAAAACAACTACCAAACACACGACTTTGAGTCTGTCAGTTGTGCAGAAAAACACGTCCCAGGGTGGATAAAAACACTGAGCAACACTTGGATTATGTCTGAACTGTGCTGTGCAAACAGCTACCAGTCTGGAAAAGCACTTCTGCCCCAACAGCGTGCGGCAATGCTAAAATTCACACGCTTTCGGGAGAGAAAACTCCTGTATGACTTTACCCATATAAGAGGACTTCTGCTGATGAACCTGTATAGATTTTTCTCAAACCTAATCTACCTGCTTGCATGGGCAGGGGTGTCAGCAGCCCCGTGCTGGCCCCAGCCGTGCAGCACCGACAGCCACGGGGGGACGTGGTGCCTCCAAACCCCCATGCGTGAGCAGGACTTGCTCCAGCCCGGCAGCGAGCACGGACCTGTGACTTTCACGGGGGCTGTTATCCTGTTATCCCCAGTAATGGGAGGCGTTTTAATCACTCATCTCTTGCAGATGCTTTGCAGATGTGACCATTGTTATCACTAAATAGGAATGAAGGCACTTTTCCACCTGAGAGTGCAGACACGGTGGGATGCAGTGGGCGTGCACCCGGGAGCCCCTTGCAGCCTTTCCCATGCCACCGCATCCGTCCCTGGGGATAGCCCAAAACCCCCAGCCCCACACAGCAGCTCTTGGGGAGGGTCACCCTCTCACGACACATCCCTGCACTGGCTCCAGTAAGGACGGATGCGTTATCCACTGGTAAGAGCCCCCTCGGAGCAGTGCCACAGCCTGTCCCTGGCTGGGGGTCAGCTTCCCCATCAGCAGCCAAGTGCCGGGGCCTCAGAGTGCTCTCACCCGGGGACACGGAGACCTTCAAAGACACCCCTGGAAAAGCTTTCTCTGCACCCTGCATCCTGCCCAGCATCACCTGGTGGGTATGGGGACGGCAGCCAGGTTGATGGGTGCAAACGGCTGCTCATTGCAGCCCCGGCCTCGTGGACAGACCCCTAGACCCCCTGTGGCACCCATGGGACCCTGCCTGCTGCTGGCACCGCAGGGCCACCGGCAGCTCCTGCGCACCCCGTGCCCCACACCAGCACCCCGCACCAGCCCTGGGGTACAGGGACTTGTGTCACCCCCCACTTTTCAGAGCCGCAGAGAGCAGTCACCTCAGCCAAGGCACTGCCCCCAACCTGCTTTCTTCTGGGGACACCGGGACAAACACGGCTTTCCATGTTTTCTTTAAGATACTGGAAAGCACTCAGACTTTGGGAAGTAACCGCTTCCCAAAATAAAAGTTACCAATCAGTGGTGGTGTGCAAGCGGGCCAGGCCAATATAATCTGCATTATAGCTATAGTACAATTTGTCAAAAGAAATTAATCTCCTAACAGGAGATTTTGCACCGATGCATTTTGGTCATGACCTATTTGAACTCAGACGATAATAAAGGAACTCCGCTCCCAATTGTTTTCACTGCTGGCACGTTTTTTTTCCTGCTGCCCTAATTCCCTTTTTTTTGGGCAGTTGACCATATGTCTGACTATCAGATTAGGGATTTTTTAAAACGGAAGCGAAGAAGAGCTGGTTTTGCTCCATTATCATCCTGCCATCCGCGGGGTTCCACAGCGGGTCTGCCCGGACGGCGGGCAGGAGGCAGCGGCAGTTTGAAGTGCTGCATCAGGCAGCAGCAGGAGCGACGTGGGTTCAGGGGGGTTGTCCATGCTGCAAGCTGCAACGGAGCCCGAGAGAGCCAGAGAGCTCCCCCAGCCTTGGAAGAATATACAGGGGGGGAAGGAGGCAAGGAGGACAAGCAGGGAAGCCACAAAATCCATAATACATAAATCCTGGTGGCTAAAATGAAATTTCTTATCCAGGGACAGTCACAGATGGCTGGAGTATTTTAATACGGGAACATGCCAAGCAATTTTATTGCCACGAAAAACAAGCTGAGACAAATAGATTGTGTTTGGAACATTATTAAAATGAACTCAGTGGAATTTCTCCCATAATAAGGGAACCCCTGATGGGCAGCAATTTTATCTCTGTCAGGGATCAAAAGTGACTGCAATCAGAGCGGCGCTCGCCTCGGCCCAGCTACCCCAGGCCAGCAGCTTTGGCTGCACGCATTGGTTTTCCCCCAGGAGCAGAGACCGGTCGGAAAGCAAACGGACCGTAACCAAAGCAGTGAAGTAACAAACTACCCCTAACTATTCTCCCTGCAGCAGGGTGAAGCACGAGACGATTTAGAGGAGATCCACGACAACATATAGCAGTCTAAACAGCCCAAGAGTTATCATCTAGTGAATTAACGCGGCCAGGGTGACAGGCTGGATGTGCTCCGGAGCACACACGCGTCCTGCTATTTCAATCCAGGTTAATGGGACAATGTCCATGTAAGCATCACTGCTGGTGTTTTCTGCACCAGCTTTTGTAACACTGCAGGTCAGTGAGGAGGGGATCTGCGTTTCCGTCGTTCCCCAGTTCTCCTGCAAACAGATGTTTCAAAGCTAAACATCGCTGCTGGGAGCTGGTGCAACGCTGGCACGGGCACCGCCAGTGCTGCCGCCGGTGCTGGGGGAACTCAGGGTGCAAAGGGAGACGGCAACCGGCACGGTAAGTGCTAAACCCCTGTGGAATGCGTGTGAGGATCCCCCCTGTACTGCTCAGCTCGGGGGGTGACTTTGGCTCCCAGAGTCTGGGGAAAAGCCGGCAGCCGCTGCGACAGCGCTGCAGAGCTCTTGGGTGCAGAGCCGGCACCGTTCGTCTGCTGGAATCACAGCTTTGCCCTGGTTTGGAAACAGCTCAGAAATAAGAGCAGCGCCGAGAGGCGCACGCCCCTGGGACCCCGACCTGCCCAAAATAACCTGCTCCCCTCCCCATGCTGGTGCGAGGTGTGCACAGCCCCCGCACACAAGCTCGGCACAGCCGCGGCCGCGGGGAGCAGAGGAGTTAAACCCCGCGGCTGCCCTGAGACCAGACCCGGGCTTTGGCATTAGCAGGTGATGGAGTAGCACAAAATAAGAGATTTCCCTCTTCCCGGCAGAGCTGCGATGCCTGCGGAGTCCCTGACAAGAGCAGCTCCGATGCAATACAGATGCTAAGAGTTAATTAACTTTTAGCACATCTCATTTTTCCGAGGGTTGCCAGATTTGAGAATGAAGCTGCTTTAAACCCATTCCCCTCCCAGCCCCCTCGGCTCCCAGGAAAGGTCCGTTCGTTACTCACCCGAGACAGCTCATCTTTCTCCCTCACTGCCGTATTTCATCATTCTTGAGCAGAACTACAGTTGTGCACTTTACTACACACACCAGCCATATGGGCAGGGGATGGGAGCAGGGAGGAACCAGCACAGCACGTGCGTTATCCCTGCTATCCACAACCAAACGGATGAAGAAAATGTCAGCAAATTAAAATCTGCAGGAGCTTAATTCTGGGCAAATGGGATGAAAACCATTTGAGCTAAAAAAAAAAAAAACAAAAAACAAACCAACAAACAAACCAACAAAAAACTTTTAACATCATCGGAAAAAGCCCAGCCTGAGGACAGGCGGGAGGAGGAGAGGTGTCTGCAGCCCCCAGTCGATCTGTGTGCTGAGTCGGGGGGGTCTTGGGTTACGCTGCACCGCAGCACCTTGCAGGGAGCATGTTAAACCTCGGGGGGAGCCTGGGGAGGGGACAGACAGGGGAGGAAGGACAGCCAGCAGCAGCAACGGCCCGAAAATAAATACAGCTGGTGCAGAGGGAAGATCCAATCAGGCCAGTGTGAGGGTCAGCGGCAGACAGGGACATATCGGCTGCCTGGCTCTGCATGGCAGCAGCCACACGGTCACCCACAGTGGGCCACCACCATGCACCCCGCGGCAGGGCTTGGCCAGCCTGCCAGGACCCCGGGCTGCCGGCAAGGCAAGCGTTGGGGACCCTCATCTCCCTCGCCCCCACCATCGCCCTCAGCATCCCTCCCCTCAAGGTGTGCGGGCATGCAGGACTGTCCCCCACATCTGGAAACAGCCCCCAGGGACAGGGGAGCCGGACACAGCCTCGCAGGGATGCCCGGACCAGCTGATGGCTACCTGTGTGGTCCTGAGCCCATCCTCGCACAGCTCCGCGTGCCCGCAGGGGTGGTCCTGCAGGACGAGCCCCAGGATGCTCGCCGGGCCAGCTCAGATCGACCCCGCTGACCCAAACTGCGCCAACTCACCCCGCTGCCTGGGGGTGGCTGCCCCACGCCCCAAGGACGGTGAGACAGCCACGCCAGCACCCTAGAACCGGCGCCCGAGCCGGGACCCCTCCTTGCACGGATCCCCCACACAGCCCTTCCCCAGCCCCGAGGTGCCGGTCGGGGCGCAGACCCCAGATCCCTCCTCAGCCAGCGACAGACCGAACCAGCTCGAGCCGTGTGGAAATCTCCCACAGGAATTCACAGCACCCCCTACATCCAGAGCACCCAGGAGCTGCTCACCACTTTCCAGTGCGTTATTAAAAGCATTAAAACTCTTGCTCGGCAGCAAATGCATCAGATGGGAGACCCCCAGGATAAGCACCTCTTATCGCACATGGCAGCGCACACGGAGCTGCCCCCACCTCCCCAACACCCCCGCAGCTGGAAAACCTGGTCTCCAAAGCACCTTTTTTTTTATTATTATTATTTTCTTGACTTCATTTCATTAAGATTAGATGGTAAATCTTTTCCCTAAGCTAAATATTTCATTTCCATTAAACTGAGATTAGCTGCCTGATTTACGGTGCCTCTTGCGCCAGCACCAGTGTTAACCTGTCACACGGGGGCACGGGGTGGCCGTGGGTTTGGCCCCATTACTGGGGGGCTGTAACATGGCACTGCCCCACGGCATGGTGGGGCTGGGCATGGGGTGAGCTCTGCACCGCGTGGTGGGGGCGGCAGCACAGGATCTGACCACACTGTCCTCCACTGGGATGGGGAGACCCTGGGGGGAACCTGCTGTGCCCCCCGCAGAGGGGCTTGGGTCTGGAGGAAAATTAAGACACTTTCCCCTTTGGGGGAAAAAAGATCCCCTGTATTTCCCCAGGGATGAAGACAAAGGGGGTCTCCGAGGCATTTGAGGCATTTCCATGGATCTTTTTGGGGAAAAGATTTTTCCTGAATTGTGGGTTGTGGGTTTTTTTGACTGGGACTAGTTTGGGGTGACGGCTCAGGCAGGGCTTAGCGACATTTGTCCCTGCCCCCAGTCCCAGCCATTTGCTTGTTGGGTCCCCCCAGGATGTTCAGGGGGGACAAGACCACTGCCACGGGAGCAGGAGAGCCTGGACATGGGCACCTGGACAATGGGGCTGCCAGGGAAGTGACGGTCCCCTCTGCAGCCCGGCTCTGCAGGGGTCTGTGCCTGTCCCCACTCAGGTATGGGGAGCCCTGGGTGGCCCACGTGCAGCCACGGCAGAACAGGGGGACGCTGTGGGGCAAGGGCCACTGACCCATTCTCCCCATCCTCCCCATCGCCGGATCACGGCAGCGCGGTGGAGACCCCGGCACAGGGAGGTTGTTATGGTAACTGTAATATCTTGCAATTCCACTGATTAAAGCAGGAATTGGAAAGCCAGACCCGGAGCGGGGCCAGATGGAGACCTGATTCCCTAATGGCCATCATCTCAGCCTGGTCATAATCCCCACCACGTGTCCATGCACTGGCTCTGGCACTGTCCCACAGCGCCGGCCCACGCTGCCCGAAGAGCAGCGGACCGGCTGCACACCCGTGGCATGGCCACTCTGCTGGGGGCTCGAGAGGTGCCGGGGACCCCGAGCCCAAGCAGAGCGTTGCCAGAACATCCCAGGATGAGCAACTACAGCCCCGGCACCCCGGGATGCTGTAGGCAGTGCTGGCCTGGAGGCAGTCCACGGATGTGACAGAGACCCCCCAACTGCCCCTGCTGCTGGAGCTGCTGGCAGCCCTGGCCGACCCCAGCTCTCGCCTTGCAGAGCTCGGTTTATTTTTGGGAGAGTCACCAGCCATTCTGCAGCTAATCCCATCTCCCTTCGAAACGACAGCCAGAAATGGGAGCCGCATCCCATGCTGTGGGCAGAGGTGGTGGCTCCATGGGGCTGGTGACCACCGCTCCCTGCAGGGACAGGGACAGCCGGCGGTTGGTGCAGTGCTGGCCACTGAGCAGCCACAGGTCTCCCCGTCCCACACCGGGTAGGACAGCCACACAGGGATGCTGGGCTGAGACCTCACCAAGCTCCGCTCGGCTGCCTCTTGGGAAGAGGGTCTGGCTGTGCCGGCATCTTCCCTGCAGGAACCTCCTGACCCATCCCTGCACCGCTCAGCCCTGCACGTTCGTCACCGCCGGGCAGATGGATGCCCATGGTTTAATGACCAGCACCGCAGCACGGAGGTTGGTGACGTCTGTACCTGATGTTGTCAATGAGATGCTGGTGGGACTCCTGGGTAAGGACCATGCAGAGGGCGTAAGCCAAGTACTCCACCTTCCGCTCTGCCGCGTACTGCTTCAGGACGGTGAACACCTTCTCCTTGACCTCTGGCTGGTCACCAAGGATGTCATCCACCTGCAGCACAAGAGACAGGAACGAAAAGGGATGGATGCAGCAGAGCAGTTAACCATGCGTACGGAGGCACTGGAAGTGCAGGAAACACGTCTGTCTCATTGCAGCACCTGCTCAGCCAAGGAGGAGGGAACCCACACAGGAAGGAAAGCAAAACTTCAGTCCTCAGCCCATCACACAGCACTGCCGGGGCCTTGCACACATCCCTGCTGTCACTGCTGTGCGTGTTATAAACATTGCACTGGAAACTGGGGTGTGACAGCAAACCCTGAAACTCTGCCGGGCCACAAGCGTCCCTGCGGGAGAGGCTCTGGCATAGCTGGGTGGGGAGCTGCTGCATCCGTCTGGACTCTACCTGGCCGAGGACACCGCGACGGGCTTTGGGAGTTATTTAATCCTCTAATCAGGCCCTGATCCTGCCGGGTGGCACTGTCCTGCCGTTAGTTCCTGGAGGCTGCAGGGAAGGGGAGAAAGGGAGCGCAAACGTGAGCACCAGCCCTGGAAATGGCATTGGCAGCTGCCAGCCGCTGTCCTGTCCTCTCCACCTGTGCCAGCCATGACAGGCAGAGTAATCAGCTAATTACCATCCAGCCAATTACCCTGCATGGCACCCTCCTTATTAGCCTCTTCCCAGGCCAGGGGGCTGTCCCTTATCCTGGGCAGTGGGTTTTGCTGCCTTTCCCCCAGCCTGGCTCTGTGCAGCAAATACATGTGGGATGCAGGAAGCTCCTTGTGACCATCCTGTGTGTGGTAGGTTTTCCTGCAAGGTGATGGTTTTGTGCTGACAGCAGATTTATCTGCTTCCCTCCAGCTCTGTGGGCACAGGGGGAAGCAGCAGTGACCAGAGCCTGTTGCCCTTCCCCAGTGCACTGGGGGTGTGTGCAGGGCTGTGTCTGCGCACCCCTGCGGCAGCACTGCATGGGAGCCACCGGGCATCACCCAGCCAAGCCCCTGGGGAAGGGGAAGAGCTTCCCCTTCCAGGGAAGAAGAGCTGTTTCCTTCAGGTGCTTGTCCCATGCTCGTCCCACTTGGCAGCTCCCTGGGGAGGGCTGCCGCTGGCACTGTGACCCCCAGCACAACCCTCCAGGTGCCGCTGGGTTTGCGCAGCCGCCGTGTGAGCGCTGTGGGGGCTCCTGGCAGCAGCAGCGCTTCAAGGTTACTGAATCTGGGGCAGCCAAGGCAGCAGCATCCCCTGGGGCAGGCTCATATGCTGTTCAGTCCCAAGGTCCAGCACAGGAATGATAAAGACTGTGGTGTTCCTGGTAGGCTGAATCCCAGGATGCTGCTGTTAAATTTTTGCCTGGGCTAAGTGAACTGTTTTGGTGGGTGGGAATGTGGGGTGCTGCTGCCCCTCATGTTGGTGAGGTCCCCAGTGTGTCACTGAGCATGCAAGGGACAAGATGTTGACCTGGAGTTGAGATTGTGAGCACCTTCAGTGCTTTTGGTGATGCCCCCAGGCTGCCAGGACACTCGATTTGCACAGCCTGGCTCCAGCCCTGGCCCTGCTACCACTAATGCTGCCACGGGACTGTCTGCCAGGTGAACACTATTCCAACAGGGATCCTGCCAAAAGAATGAGGATGGGAAAAACCTCCATACCTCAGGCTTTCGAGTCACGTGCAGGCACAAAATGCAAGCCACCAGCACCCGCCAACCTTCCAGCCTTGTGGTGGGTGGGTAGGCGTTCCTAGATGCTTTCAGCACCAGCAATGCCTACCAGAGCCGAGCTCCTTGGTAAACGAGGGGGTAAAGCACCTTGCTGGGTTTTATTATTTTCTGCATCATGTAAAAAAATATTAATATGAAGCCACTTAAAATATCTGTGCCATTAACTCCCTCTAGAGAGGTGTTTGCCAGCTGAGCTGTGCTCCTTTGCCCAGGAGCCAGTGGCACATCTGCCCTGCAAACCTGTTGCTGGCCAGGACTGTCCGGGGTGGCTTTGCTGGGAAGGGAGGTGGCGGAGGGGCTGCTGCGGTGCATCACGGCTGGCTCGCTCACTTCAAAAGTGCTCTCCTGTGATCATCCAGGAAATGTTTACATGGTTTAATGTGACTTCACGAGATGGAGGCAGAGTGGAACAACCTCTCATCCTCTTGTTAATCTCCTGTAATCAGCAGGTATCTGTTTCACATGCGATGCTCCGCCTTATGAATCCAAACCTCAGTGCATATTTGTGAATCTTTAATGTAGAAGCTGACTGAGGGGATTCAGCTGATACCCACGAATCTCTTTATGAAGGTCTTGTTCCTTTATTAGCTCAGGATCAAAAAAACCCACAAGCCTGGTTATTTTCATAACAGTATTTTAAAAGGCTACTTTGAAATGGAAATTAGAAAGATTAAAAAAACAACCATGATCAAATTTATGATTAGCACGAGACGATGTGTTTGGTAAACTACTCACTAGGCAGCCTTCAGGAACACAATGAAGATGTAATCACATCAATGTTTTCCCTTTGCAGTGAAACAGGAGCTAAAATGTCTATGGGTTGGCATGCTCAAACTTTGAAGGGATGCCCAGATGCGCAGGATGGAGGGATCTGCCCAGTGGGTTTCCACATACTCTTGTAATGCAAAGGAATAAGTACTTGGGGTCATTCCCCAGAGGATCTCCAAGCTCTTTGCAGCATCCATCTATTCTCCTGGTAATTATCAGACCCTTCTCTTGGGCACTGAAGTCCCCAGTCTGCACCTCAGCTCTATGACCAAGCCAGGAGCATCCCTCCCATCCGAGAGCACTGCAAAGGCTGAATACAGCATTTTCCAAACTGCTCAGCGCAGGGGGTGCCCAGAGCCCCACACTCCATGCCCTGGCCTTACCTTTCTGCTGAATTCCTGCGCTTTCTGCTTCCTCCCCTGGCGCACAGCATCGGCGCTGGGAATGTGGTCCTGCATGCTGGCCCCATGCTGTGGCCGCAGCAGCCCCAGCCGCAGGGACCGCCCGTGGCAGGACCCCACCAGGGTGACCGCCGCCTCCTGCAGCATCACCGGCATCCCGTTGACTTCCAGCACATAATCCCCCGGCTCAATCCCGCAGGCAGCAGCAGGTGAGTCCGGGCTGACACTGGCCACTCGTGGGGGGCTGCTGCTCGCCAGCTCGAAGCCGAAGCATCCCTGGGGACCGGGAGGGATGTCAGCGTGCTGTAGGCGGGAGACCACCCCGATGCTGGGGGGCACGTTGCTGCAGCGCCTGGCCAGCCCAAGCAGCGCCTCGCAGCCCAGGGAGGAGACGGGTTGTCCCTCGATCTCCAGCACCTCGTCGCCCGGCCGCAGCCCCGCCAGCGCTGCGCTGCTGCCCTCCTGCACCCAGAAGATGTAGCATGGACCGGTCCCGCTTATCTTGAACCCAAAGGACTCGGGCCACCCCTGGTTGGTTGCCGGCATGGCTGCAACTGGAAAAGAAGGGGGGAAAAAAAATGTTGTGGTGCGTTTTTCCATACTTAACGTTAGCTCCTGTAGATGCCACATGGATTCTGTTGGGTGTTGGGGCTCTAGTCTGTGCTGCGCTCCCCCACCATGGGAAGAGATGCCCCAAGACTGACACATCTCCTCTATATTTCCCTAAAAAATAGCTTTTATTCTTCTATCGTCAGGTTGCTGGCAGCGCCAGCACCATGGGCAGTGAGGAAGCTGTGTTGACTGGGAAGGTCAGGGCTGCACCCAGCACCCAAACCGTGGCCTTGCACAGCCTTTGTCTTGCCCATCAGTGGCACCTACCTAACCTCCCCCCCTCCCAGGGAGGTGCATTTACAAACCTGCTTGTGTTTAATTTTCTAGTAGAATGATTATTTCATTTCCTTGGCTTGTCAAATTAAGGAACAGATCATCCAAGGACTTAAGACAGCCTTATATTAACTAACTCTTCTCAATACTCCGTATTTTAGCAGTGTGCAACTGCAAAATTACTGCAAATTCATTAGAATTCGTCAGATCCTCTCAGCTCTCTTGGGAGTATTTCTTTGTGCCCTCCCTGTCCTGTGTATAGTATTAACCTGATCACAGCACCCTGGAATAAAAAGATGAGGATTTTCAAAAGGACTTGTTTGTGGTTCATTTGAAGGGTTAGGACCGGCTTCAAGGAGAAATTGGGCATGTCAGCCCTAAACATCTGCAGAAGTTGTTTTTGCCCAAGGTAAATCAGACCAGCTAATCTCTGCAGCACCCTCGGATGCCCTTTCGACACCGCGGATGTGTAAGTGCCTGCATTGTCCACTGACACTAAATTAATTTGCATGTAGCTTTTTTCTTCATTTGATCTTAGCTGTCTATGAAGATGCTTTTTACTCCCATGTTTACTCCATCTGTGCTACTTAACACACATTAAACATTTACAAAAATAAAACACAGGCTATTTTGCCTGGGCAAATTATCTCACAGAGACTACAAGGACTCAGAATGGCTCAAGAAAGCATCCTCACAAATACACCTTGAGTTTTGGGCTCTTCAGATCAAAAAGCCTCAAGCAGAGGCACACAGGCACAGAGCCTTTGCTGGCTCTTTGTGTGTGTCCCCGAGTGGTTGCTCCCCCCCAGCCAGGGCAGCCCAGAGTGTCCCAGTTCACTCCAGTCCGTGCTCCTGCCAACACAGCAAAAGCATCCCTTCACAACTCCACCTCACCACTGTCGGAGGTGCTTGGCTCTGATCTGAATGACCGAAAGACATTGCTTCTGCTCCTTTGAGACCTGGGAAACCTTGGTCAAAATTCAGTAGCACTGAAAACATTGTTTAATACCCTATTATAGGCCAGGGAGATGAAAGGAACTCTGCTTATGTCCATTTTCAGCACAGATAATAGAGACCAGCTTGCTCTGAGAGCAGAATCGTGAGGATGGGCAGGGAACACAGCATTACCACAGAAATCTGTATTAATAACCTGAGCCTGCTCTGCTGTTGCAAACAGCTACTCAAGGCTGTATTACAGAGGGCACTCGAAGTGCTACCTTCGAAAGGAAATATTAAAAAGGACCAAGCAATACGCTGTCACAAACATTATAAGTGTAATAAGCTTGTACTCCTCTGTACAGCAGTGCTGATTAAAATACTACATAAAAATCAGGGATGATTATTATTGTTATTATTTCAAGAGGAAGCGAAGCTGTCACCCATGTTAACAGGTATGGATGTCAAGGACCGGAGGGGAAGTGTCGAGGGTGAAGCACAGGGACAAGTCTGGTAACAGCAGGATGAAATCCGTTGGCGAGCGAACGCCAGGGCACCCCTGGGGCTGCAGAGCACAAGCTCCGAAGGCTCCAGCAAGACCCCGATAAGCACCGGGACAGCCCCAGCACCGCACTGGGATGAGCTCCATGGCAAAGCTGGGCAGAGAAGCGACCGTCGCCTTGCTGCGGGGAGCTGCATCACCCCCTTCCACCTCTACACGCTACGGCTCAAGCACTTACAGAAGTCCGCAGCCATCCACGCGAGCCTGGCAGGCTCTCACCGGGGGCAGGTTTGTCCCGCTACGGGGTCAAAGCTTTCTTAGTTCTCCTCCATCGCCCCTGGAAGCGTGTCCCGCCTACCTGCTGGGCTCCTGGGGGCATCTCCCCTGCTCCCATGTCCTCGCTGCAGCCCCCACATGTAACGCTGGTCTGGGGGTGGGCAAAACGGCTGCTGTGCCGTGGTGCTGGGGCAGAGCCAGGGCAGCTCCTTGCGGGGGTGGCTGTCCCTTCCCGGGCTTCTTACTTGAGCCCTGCACCCTTCCAGCTGCTCCGAGTCAGCGTCAGGCACGCAGAAAGGTGTCTCTTGCCTTTTCCTTTCCTAATTAACTTTATTTTCATCGCAAAGAGAGGCGCGGACAAACTAATTGCCGTGTTGGTCCTGGCTGAGTCTGGTGCTGACCTGAGCCCGCAGATCTGGGGGGAATTAGGAGCTGGAAGGAGGTAAAACAGATTAGCACCCGTGGAGGGAAATCCCTCATCCCCACGGGCAAATGCAAAGAGATGGCGCTTCGCAAAGCAGCAGAGACACCGCACGCTGTTGCAGCTGCCAAACAGCATCTGAGCATGCTGAGGCCTCGCTGGTCCCGCCACTGGCGATTTGGGTGGAAAACCAGAGATTAGAGGAGTACGCCTCTGCCAAACAATTCGTGGTTTGCTGCAGAGATTTGGCAGCCTGGACCAGCATCCGTGGGGGTCACCAGGAGAGCGCTCCCCAGCCAGGCTGCTCTGTGCGGGGCAGCGGGGGTCCTCGCAGCAGGAAGCGGCTGAGAGTGTTTTGCAGCAGAGACCCCCACGCTGGCACCGACTGTTTGTTAAGCTGCTATTTCTGATTTTCTCCTCTGCTTTCTCAGCACTTAGAGATCCCAGGGCTTAGCACACTAAGAGGTTTTAGGGTATTACACGTCCTGCTGCGGCAGGAGGGGCCGTCTGCATCCCATCACGGACCACAGAGCAATCTGGTCTTCCCTTGGCACTGTCGCGGGTTGAGCTGTCGGCAGCGTTGGGCTGGATGGGAAACAACCTCCCCAGGAAACCTGGGAGACATGGCATCAGGTAAAGCCTTACAAAGGAGAGCTGCAGGAACCAGCTCTGCCCAACCTTCACCGCACGATGCGGTGAAAGGTCTTGCTTTTGCTCATCTCCTTCATGTTCACACATGTCACTGCTGCAGGGGACTGGAGATCCCTGTGCTCTCCAGCTCTGGTGTTGGTCACGCTCTGCTAGGGACAGGACATGGCTCCTTTCTCATAGGTTCTGCACAAACACAAATCTCCTCCTCAGCAGCCGAGATCCGCAAGTGTGCGTTGGGGGGAGCATGCACTGCCCTCCCGTGTTGACACAGAAATGCACACACCTTCCTAGAAAACACCGGGGGATCTTCTTCCCTATTCACTGCCCAAAAAGCCAGGCAAAAAAACTGCAATGGGTATTCTTCCCCCCCCCCCCCAGCAAGGGAGGTAATTGCTTGTTTTCCCTCCATTTTTAAGTGACTTGAAAACTTTAAAACACTGAGAATGAATTTTAATCCCTGCAAGAAATTAGTCACGGGATTCCAAGCTAATGAAAAGATTGTTTCCTTGAAGATCTTTTGTTAGATTTCAATCAGACAAGACTTTTCACTCATTTGCACAGCACTTGGACTGAATCAGCTTCATTTCTCTCAGACTCAACCCTCTGTTAAAGTACTTGCTGGCTGTTTTGTCCTTGAGGGCAGCCCATCAGGTCACTGAGGGTGGATGGAGCTCCGTGCCGGAGCTGCTGCTGGGCCCTGCTCGGTGCCACTGGCTGCAGCTCCTGCCGGTAGCACAGGGCACAAACCTTGCCTGTCTGCCCACGGACAAATAAACCGCCGTGTGCCCACGCTGCTGCCAGCCTCCCATCCCAGGGCCCCTTTGTCATGGTTTGAGAAACCTGCAACAATTTATTGTCCTTTATGCAATTATTGTCACCTGATGACCCCTCCCCACCCAGGAAGGGGAATCAGGGAAAAAGAAGGAAACCCAAGGGTTGAAATACAAACAGATTTAATAGAATAACACTAAATATATAACACGAATAATACTAAAGAACCAATATCGATACTGATAGCAATATAAAATACACAAGGATTATACTCAGCCAATTCTATCAGTAGGAAGCCGTGCACTCCCAGCAGGGGACAGCAAATGTCGGACACTGTGAGCGCTACAGCTTCTGGAGGAAGGGAAGGGCTCAGGGGTCCGGCACCGGGACAAGAAGTTCTCTGGATCACTGCCATCAAGGGAGAGAGCACTTCACAGCAAACTCTCTAGTTGCTCCTGAATGTACCATTCATGGTATGAAATAATCCTGTTGGCCAGCTTGGGTCAAGTGCCCGGGTCTCGCTCCCCCTCATCCCTGCACCTGGCTAACTCAAAAACACCGAGACCTTGAAACTCACACACCATGCCCAGCTATAAAGTAAGTATTTTCACAAATTCAGACACTAGAGTCTTCCAAAAGTGTAGTTTTTCCAAGCATTAGAAGAGAAATTAGTCCTGGGTAGCACAAATCAGGATACCTTTCTACGCTGCCAAACTTGCCAGGTTACATCCAATGTTCCAAACAAATCTACAGAGGTACCTGGAGAGTACAGAAATTTTGCTGTATCAGTAGCGAGGGAAAAAATGGCTTTTTCACAACATCATCTATCAAGAGCAAAGTGCCTCAGGCTGCACTCTAGGACAGCTGTGCCCTGGCAATATTTTGCCTGAATTTCTCTCTCTCAAGTTCTGGTTTGGTGCATTGTGGGCCAAGAACTTACCAGGGGAAAAAAGATCCCCTTCCCGAAACCCAACCTCATCTCCTGCCGCCGTCTCTCCTGACCAAGCCAATTAATTTCCTCACCATGTCAAAGCAGCCCGAGCACCCCTCGGAAGGCTTACCTGTCGTGCTCCAGATCCAGCCAGCAGCAGACTGGGACCCAGAGCTGGCAAAATCATCACAGCAGGTTTTGGATCGGTTACCCGGCAGCAGCAACCGGCTGAGTTTCTATGGCAAATTCTACCCAGGCACCGTAACCCAATCGGCCGCTCATTAGCGGTGCTCTGGGAGAGCAGGGGCTGTGCCGGCTGCGGCGACGGTTTCAGTTGACAGCCACCGCGTAAGGAACGGGCACAGGACATTTATCTCCTGCAGCTTTAGTCCACCTCAGCCCGGTCCTAGGTGAGATCCCCGCGGGTACTCAAGCAAACCCACCCTGAATTCTTACGGCACGTGGGGGACGCGATGGTGCGAGAGGAGGCTCCCTATTCAAAGGGAACGCAACGCTCAGAGCTCTGGTAGACGACAAAAGAGTTTTTTGCTTGAGAGAAGATTTCACCAAAGGCAACAAACCTGAAGAAGTTTTTGCGGATTCCCGAGAAATTACACGGGACGCGCCCTGACGGCTGGCAGCGTTACACAGAACCTCTGCCCACAGACGGAACTGCACATCTCCTGCGCGCAACTCACCGGGCGCCAAGCTGCCCCGGGCCGTAACAGCGCTACACACACCCCTGGGACTCTGAGAAACGATTGACCTTTTATTTCTACTGCTTTAACCTTCGCCTTCTGCTGGGGAGGAAGGAAGAAGGCCGGAACACACGGCTCTCCCCGACACCTTCAGCGCCTTCACGAGGCGACGGCTGATTTTCCGCCCGGTTTGAAGCCGCCTCCCGCTGCGCGGCCCAGACACCGCCGACCCGCTCCCCGCGGCCCGGGAAGGGCCCCCTCCCCGCAGCCGCTGGGCCCGGCCCGGCTGGACAGGCGCCGTCCTTGGGAGCAGACCTCGGGCGCAGCGGGGCCGCCGAGCCGCCTTCCCGGTTCCCCGGGAGAGGGACACCTCCGCTTCCGGGTCCGACAGGCCCTTCCGCCGCCGCAGATCGCCGAGCGGCCGGGGCGGCGGCGGGGGCTCGACGATCGATTAGGCGGCCTCTGGGGAGGGGCGGCGGGCAGCCGGTGAGGGGGGCACCGTCCCGTCCCATCCCGTCCCGCCCGCTGTCCCTCGGAGGCCGCAGGCCCGGCGCCGTCGGGGGCCTCCCCGGGCCGGCCCTTACTCCCGCCGCCGGTGCCCGGGGCCGGGCAGAGCGTCGGGGCCGGGGCTGTCCCCGCTGCGGGCAGGTGCGGAGCCCCGAGGCCTGGCGGACACACGGCTGCGCCGGCCCCGGTCGATGAGCTGCGTTGCGGCCCGGCCTGTGCAGAAACACGTAAAACATTGAAATAAATCCTCTGCGGTCGTGGAGGGGATGGGGCACGGCGGCTGGACCTGGCCTGGGGAAGAGGGGGCTGAGGGGACTCCCCTGGCGCTCTGCAGCTCCTGAGAGGAGGGTTAGCCGGGGGGAGCCGTCTCCTCTCCCACCTAACAAGGGATAGGACAAGAGGAAACGGCCTCAAGTTGCGCCAGGGGAGGTTTGGGATTAGGAAAAATGTCTTCACCGAAAGGGTTATCAAACATTGGAACAGGCGGCCCAGGGAAGTGGTGGAATCGCCATCCCTGGAGGTGTTTAAAACCCAGGTAGGCGTGGTGCTGAGGGACATGGTGTAGAGGTGGTTTTGGCAGTGGTAGGGTGATGGTTGGACTCGATCTTAAAGGTCCCTTCCAGCCTAGACGATTCTGCCATGAGTGATGCAGTAAAGGGAGTGAAGCACGGCCAGGCCCGGGCACTGTTGCAGAGAGCCCACACCTGGGGGCACTTAATGAGCTGCTTCTGTTGCATTGCAGGGCTCAGGATGGACTTTCTGACGCTCTTCTTGATTTATTTATGTTTTGTTCTCACTACTATTGCTCTACTCTGCATCTGCTCGGGCAGGAAGGAGAGTTTCCTCGCAAGAAGCGTCAACAGTGCGAGCCAGGTAAAGAGCTGAGCTTTCAGAGTAATGATCAGCCCCTGTTCTGGTTGTCTGCCCTAGTTCATTGTGCTAAAATTAGTGCAACTGCTGAATTTCTCCTCCGTAAAAAACGCTAGTATACATGGTTGGAGTCATGATATGGTATATTTAATTCTATTTTGACACCTGCTCTCAAGTAAGTGTTAATTGGGATTGAAAATAGAAATAGGCTTCATATCAGCTGATGAAATCCTGCCCAAGCAGGTAGTTAAAAAAACATTTGCATCTTACAGGTCCTGTTCTTGCGTGTGCCGGTCTGGCCGGCTGCAGTCACTGCAGGGTGGTAGTAAGGATGGCGCTTCTCGCAGTGCTAAGAGTACATTGATCAGTGACACTATAACATGTCAGCATTGAGAAATTAAACCATAATGAGGCCCCAAGTATTTGCAGTTTTATGGTATTTGCTGCTGTTATTAAGAGGAAAAAGGTGGGGGAGGTTTGAGGATTAAAATAGGGAGAGAATTATAACTGGTAGCAAATATTTTAGGGAAAGATCTTTAATGTGGGTCTGTAATAATACTGCAGGCTGTTGCTTCCTAAGAAAGAGGGAGGAATAAAGAGCTTTAAAAGAGAATTAAGAATTGGCATTTTATTGTAAAAACAGAGAATGAATTGAAAAGGCACTAGATTATTTTTCTGTCTATTGGGCTGTGACTGAATGAAGAAGGAAAAAAAAGGTGGAAGGGAAAGGATAAGAGAATTATCATTTAAATTGTAAATAATATTTAATGCTGTTTACACGAGTCTAAACAGACTTTGATTTTTGTTACTAGTATTATACTTTTTATTTTGCTTTATAGACACGCAAATCACTGTGCAGAGAAATATATTATGTTCCCACATTCCTTAATAGCTGCTTCTATGAAACCTGTGTAACAATCAGCAATTAAAATACTGCTGTGATGTAAAGTCACTGCCTGGAGAAATGTAATCGATACTTGTATTCATGAAATAAATATAGGTAATCCTAAATAGTTTCTCTAGACCCTGTATTTTAAATTCATTTCTGACTGTAATTAATGAAGCATGTAAGCCTAGAAGTCTGTTGAAATTGTTTGACTGTGGTCCTGTAAGATCTTTTAAAGTATTCATTGTGAGTATTCATTGTGAGCAGCATGAAATAATTAACTTGCACAGGGCACAGCTGTTTCTAGCTCTGTGGCAAGTCAGCTTCCACCCCCTGGTCCGTTTTCCTTGCTGCCAGTGGTACAGTTGTGCGAGATGGTTGTATTCATTGCACAGGTCTTCTCATTCTCTCTTACTTCCGTCATCGCTGGAAGCACAAATCGTATTTGTAAGAGCTTTTTGCTTTGGTGTAAGGAATGGCTGAAATACAGGGGGTTGCTGTACTGTATGTGGGGGAGTAAAGGATGTTGAATGTAATGTTAGAGTGTACTACCACATACAGGTAATTTAGAGATGAATTTTGCAATTGCACGCAGGTTGCTTTTCTCTCTAGTTGTCTGATGTGTTTCCTATTGCAGTACCCAGCCTCTTTTAAAAAAAGACTTGTCACTTGAACTGCTGATATGAGGCATACCAGTTAAAAGAAAAATATTTAACGTCTTCTCAACTCTACATATGCTTTTTGCCTTCTGGTCTTTCACATCTGAGACAAGAAGCTCTCACTGCATATTTTCTTTCCATGTCAGCTAGAAATAGACTCAGCTGCTCTAATTCCTCCACCACTGATGGAGCAGCGTGTTGCTATAGAGATCTGTCATCTTCTGAACAGCAGAGTCAAACAGTTCCGCAGTCACCGACTGTTGCTGAGGGCTTGCTGAATGAAGACAGGCAGTTTTCTTCTTCATTGTATCTAGCTGGTTTTGAAACAGCAATTAGATAGACATGGAAATGTCAGACTGCATCATAACTGTAGTTGAAGAAGCTGGAGGAGGGGGTCGCTGGGGTTTGTTTGTCTGGTTTTCTGGTTGGTTGCTTTGTTGGGGTTTTTTTCTCCTTTTCTGGAGGATAGTAGGCTTTATCCCTTTGCTTATCTTCGCTTGCATCTGTCAGATGTCCTGATGAAGCATATTGTAGTTCGGAAATTGCTCAGTTCTATCCCCTGCTTAACCAGTTATTCAGTCTATAACCCAATATAAGCTCCTTATAACTTTCACACATTAACCCAGATACGTTTGTTTGTGCCTGCTGGGCTCCCAAGAATATGAAACCTCACTCCCATTGTGAAAACCCCAGCGACATGCCTGCCGTGATTCTGAGGAGCTCAAATGCCCCTGAAAATTAACTTTCTCCCTGGTGATATGGCTACAATGATATATAAATGAAGGATTGGGTGACTTATGGTTTTGTGTGAACGTTCCACAAGGCAGAAGTGATGTACAATTCAGGTAACACAGCGTTTTCATTTGCTTCAGGTATTGTCATTTGTAATCCCCACACAGCTGCAGAGAGTGATACAGAGGACACTTCACAGGTTCTTCCACACAAGGTATTGCACTTTTGTTTTATGCTTTTGACATTATTTTTTACTAGTACTTCTGGCCATTATTGGTGACGTCCTGCTGCCACCAGAGCTTTCAGTATTACCCTTAGGTATTCTCTCTTCATTAGAGGTGCTTGTCGGGTATTACGGATTCCCTTTAAGGTTTGCCACGCTCCTGTCTTTTTGTTCCTTGCTTGTGGTTGAGAAGATGGTACCCTGAAATATTTGAACATATTGACAAATAACGTGGCTCAGTAGCTTCCGGTATAACAGATGTTGGTCGCACTGTATCCACAAGAGAAATACAACAGACTCTCTGGCAGCTGCAGAATGAGTTTAGACAGAACTAGTGATCCCCATCCTCTCCCTCAAATCCCATTAGTCTTAGTACAGCAGCTTGGATGTCCAGGTGGCTCAAGGGGAAGCTGTACCGCTGCCAATCTGCAGCCTGCTGTATTAAGGTGAATTCTGTAGTTTCCTGTGTACTTTGGTGCTTCAGGATGTGCTCCAGGAACGATTTAAATACCTTTCCTCTGGGGGCAGCAACTCCAGTATGACAGACACTTCAGGGGCACAACATCTACAGCTGTTAAATGCGTGCTGCAGTTGTTTTGTTGCCTGCTGTGCAGATTCTCTGCTGTTAAGTTAACGCAGCCCAAGAGAGAGCAGTTACACTGTCAAATGTGCAGTCAGCAACAGAGCAATTATCTGACGAGCCTGGTGTAGCTGTCATTGCTGGATGATGCTGTGCGCTGGAGGCACTTTGATCCTCCACGCACACCCTTTGACTGCGTCACCTCATTCAAGCAAGAGATTTTTCGGTTCGTGCAGAAGTCCAGTGAGGCGCAGCACTTCAGGGTATCTTCTTGTAGCCCTGCAGCTGAGAGGAGGCTCTGCAGGGTCCTGCACACAGAAATGCTGTAGAGGAGAGCTTGTCTGCAGCGGGCTTCCTGCTGTAGTAAATTAAACATTTTATATTAGTTTTATAATGTAATAACGGTGCACTAAACTGATGTATAATGCAGAGAACTGTAGTAAGTGCGTGGCTTATCTGAGCATCTCTTTGCCAGGCTGAAAGCTGTTGCTCGGTATGGTGCATGCCAAACAAACCTGCATGCCAAACAAACCTGCACGCCAAATGCTTGTGCAACTTGCCTCAGAGAAGCTGTAGGTCTAACGACAGGTTGGAACTAGCGCTCGCCATCGCTAACCTCCTGCCACGCTTATTTCGTAACAGCTGCTTGTATTATTACAGTCTTTTTAAGATTACTTTTTACAAGGGGTTTTCTTCGCTTTCAGACCAGCACACAGCAAATGCCTTCTGGCAGAATGCTTTGTGGCCTATTGCTGTGGCAGATTTTGTCAGCACCAAGGGTGTGTATTTGACTCTGCTGTTGGAAAAAAAAATCCCAAGGACGTGAATTTAGCTGGCATATTTAAAGGAGTGTATGTGGGAAGAAGAGAGGAGCCACTGGATGGAGAAAACACTATTAATATGCAATCCATGCTGGCCTGAAAACCTAAAAGAGGTGTCTCCTTGCATTTGAAATCTTTGCTGATCACCTCTGCATGTACTTGACCTGTTAATCAGGATGCTGAGTATTAAATAGACTGTCCCCTTCCTGTTACAGAAGCTGTTTGTTTGTTGTCCTGCACATAGCCTTGCAGGCTGCAGTGTATGGGGAATACACATGGGAAGTGTTTGTTTACTGCTGGGAGCTGCAGTTCCCCCTCCTCCTCCTGCTGCTGCCCTACCTGCTGCTGGCTGGGAACATGGGCTGCTTCCTTCTCTGCTCCCGGGCCAATCCTGGTAAGCTCATGCCGATGGTGAGCTGCAGTTGTTTGAAAACGGAACCTAAAAAATGTTACAAAGACCATTACTTTTACTATTTTTCTTGTTTCTTTCGCAGGTGTAATAACAAAATCAAATCTTGCATCGTTGGTTAAGATTTATGCATATGATGGTGTGTTATTTCAGAAAGGCATCGTATGTCCTACGTGCAACATGGAGAAGCCAGCCAGATCAAAACATTGCAGTAAGAATCCTAACTTCCTTGTTAAGTGTAACAGTAATACTTTCCTAAACTGGTTCTCCAACAATAACTGCAGGTCACACTACATCTGTTCTGTTACCCAGCTTGACGCACGCAGGATTGTGTTTGTTTTACTGGGGTCCCAGATCACAGCTGCCCTTTGCCCACCCCTGGAACTGTTTGGCTGCTATTTCTTCTCACAGAATTTACTGATTCCAAGGGGTCAGTTTGGGTCAGGAACAGGCAAGCTTTTGAGCATCTAGAAGTTAAATGAAAAATCACCACCTGTCAAGACCCGAGTTCAGGATTTTGTGTTTCTCCCGCAGAATTTGCTGTTATCATCTAAAATGAAGAAGGGAGCTACAATCTCTACCTTTCATATGATTTGTTAGGTGGTACTGTCAGAGAAATAAAAGTCTTTGAGCTGCAGTCTTGGTGAAAAAAAAGAGGAAATAAGATACATGTCTTTGTTTTTAATACCGGCTTTTTTTATGATATGCAATTGAAGTTAATGTATTTGCTTAAAAAGCCATCAGCTAAATCACGACGATAATTCTTAGATTTTTTTTCAGATTGAAAGCTATCCTAAACTGCATAAAAATCAAATTGATTAAAATCAAATAAAAAAAAAGAATAAAATAACTGAACTGTCTTGTCACTTGCTTCTCGTCAGGTTTCTGTGGTATGTGCGTACACCGTTTTGATCACCACTGCGTGTGGGTCAACAACTGCATCGGTGCTTTCAATGCAAAGTATTTCTTCCTTTACCTCTTCAGCCTGACTGCCATGGCTGCAACCGTCGCAATCATCACAGCAGCATTTCTCATCCAAGTGGTGCTGCTGTCAAATATGATGCGTGGGAGTTACATTGATGACCAAGGACAAGAGCGCGCTGTTGAGATTCTCTTCCTCATTCAGGTAAGTTCATGCTATCGGGATTATTAGCCTGTAAAAAAGTTTATCTCAGTCTTTGCTTTCAGGAATCTTTCAAGTCCACCTGTTCTCACAGACAGAATGTGGACAGACTGCAGTTTTTTACCAATTTACAGGCCTAATCCAGTTTAGAAAGCTGCCATTGCAGCATAGTTTAAAAATACGGGATTTTTCTCACAGCACTTCGTTCAGCTCTCACATTCTTCCTATTTCTGTCTCCAGGCTGCTTTCACGCAGCAAATCTGATTCATAAAGAATGACTTTATGTTCCAGTGATCATCTACTGTAACAACGTTTAGGAAACAGTTAACAATCCTTGAGATACTTTCATGGAGATGTTAAAGCAGGACCCTGCTGCCCTGGAATTTAGATCCTTGAATATTTTCTCTCACATACAAGCAGAGGATGACCAGGACAGAGTCTTTCTGGCACTTGAGTCATTTGCATTTCAATTCCCTCATCCCTTTCTGTAGTATGGCAGTGAGGTGATGATAAGTAGTAGGTGCTTTGTCTTTTTCTCATCCCAGACAACAGATGTTTCAGCTTTGGACCCTTATAAAGGGGTCTTGGTCAGGGAATGTTTGCTCATGTTTGAGCGGTACCATTACCACTCCCCAGTATGGGAATTTAACTCGGAACAGGGCTGCTTAAACTGTATCATGTCAGCAAAACCTGATGTTGTACCAGATTGTAGCTTCTTAATTTGGCAGTTTGTTTTCCGATGATCTGCATTAATGATTTTTTTAATTAAGGGAAAAAAATAAACCAACAAAAAAATTCAAGCAAAACCACAATATGAAATACAAACATTCAGAGATAGACGGGTGTAGAAAATACTCGCGCATATTAGCAAGGCTTGTGAGGAAATGTCACATTTCTCTATGCTTGACTCAAAGATTCAATCAGCATCGGGCCGTCACTGCGCTGGATGGGGGACAGGGCTGTGACCTTATCTCTGGGGCTGCGCGGTTACCTGTGCCTATGGACGTGCATTTCAGCTGGCCTGCTGCAGTGCTCACGTGCTTCTATGTGATTCAATGCTCCATCTTTTTAACTAAGTTAGTATTTTCTTTCTTTGCAGCACCTTTTCTTGACTTTTCCCAGGATTGTCTTCATGCTTGGGTTTGTTATTCTTCTCACGCTCGTGCTGGGTGCGTACTGCTGCTTCAATCTGTACTTGGCCTTCACCAACCAAACGTCCAATGAATGGCATAAAGCCAGAAGATACAGGAGTTCCCACCATCTAACACTGCAGCCTCACGACATACGAGCTGTCTACAAAAACATTTATTCTGAAGGGGTCTGGATGAATTTAAAGGAAATCTTTAAGCCTCCTACAGCGTTGGAAAGAAAGAAGAAAACATGAAGATATTACTTTGATATATATGCATTTTTTTTAACTTTTTGTATGACTTTATTTCAGCACTGTGCTTTGATGCTCCAAAGAACTTTTGTAAAAAGATTACTGTTTCAATTACGTAACTGGAAACTATATTTTCATAAAGCCAACTAGTCTTCAAAAAACTAGAGTTCTTCCAAGTTTATCTGCAACGCTACTCGTACCAGTTTTGACAGCGGCCTGGTAGTCTTTTCAGGCACAATCGCGGTGTTGAAGCAAGCTGTACCAGGGGTAGGTGCAGCTAAGGAACACGTACACAAAGAACTTCTCTTTTTTTATGATTACTGTTTGTATGCTGCATTACAGCACTGTGTAATAGGCAAACTGAGTTCCTGGGTTACTTTGGCACATCTTAAGTGGGGCTTCGTGCGGGAGACTTTACAGAAATAGAGCGATGTCACATATATGGAAGTGGTAAACATCTGAATGCACATATTTGTCAACTCTTCATGGGTTTTTTTTCCCTACAGGAAAATAGTAATTCTTGGCTGGATGTATTTGGCTGTGAGTTACTATTTGCAGCAATATTCTGATTAACAATGTCTCAGCAGAGCGCTGTTGAAGATACTTCACTTGATGAGGTCTCTGAGGTTAAGCTTGGTCCTCTTGTTTCCTCATCAGAGGGATGAGTAGTGAATTTGCTGGTACGGAGAGGCAAGTTTGGCCCATCTCACTGAAGGGAATTTTTTCTCTGTGTGTGCACTTGCAAGGGAAGACCTATCAGAGAGCTGCTGTGAACTTTGAGGAAGCTCCATCTTTTTGTGAGTACCTTTGTCTCGCAAATGATTAACCTGTTAACTTACTGTTAACTATGTAGAGTAAGTTGCATTTATTTAGCTGAAAAACCTCATGACTGCAAAACCCATGTTCTGTTGTAAATTTGTACTAGTATGGAGCACCTTAATTTCAGAAAGGAAACTACTACAAGTGCTGCTCCTTACCTGCTAAGTCTTTCTTGGTAACTACTTTCAGCTTTTTCAAAATAAGATGCCATTTTGGCCTTAGACTTACGAAAATGGTGAACTGGACAAGATTTCAGCATTCTGAAAAGTGTATCAGAAATCTGATACTGAGTTCTGGACATTCAGGTCCTGGCAGATTACAAACTTAATCCTTCTGGCATTTCTCAACTTCATTCCATTGTTTGATATTCACAGTGAGAGGCTCAACCGTGTCTTAGGCGTTTCTTCATATTCTGGGTGTTTTGCAGCAGGAGAAGTTACAGTTTCTGAGGCTGTTTCTGGGGCTGCCCACCTGCAATCACTGAACGAGCCGCTGCAGAAAGCACAGCAGTGACATGGTCTTCCACTTCTGGACAGGGGTTCTCCAGGTGAACACTGAAAGGCGCTTCATCAGTGTCCCTCAAGAAAACCCTCTGCCTTAACCGTGGAAGACAAAAGGAAACTTACAGCTATGCAAGTGACCTTCTGAAATCCCTCTTAGCTAGGGAATCACTTGAAAGACTCCAAACCATAGATTTACTGACTGCTTTTAGAGGCTTGTGCTTGTTTTGGGCAAAACAGCGTTATTTGACTCACCGAACAATAAGGGTTTCTTAAGCACGCTGCTACGTGGCCCTGTTCTCTTCTCTTTCCAGAAATTCTTCTGTTTTAGTGATAATACAGCAGAAATCGGAAAAATATAGTAAGAACTTTAAATAACTTTATTTTTAAAAATGTATTTATTTACATGCCGAATCTGTACAATATGCAATTAAAAATACATATGTAGTTTTAAAAAAAAATCATATACAATATGGCTTTACACACCAACAGACTAGCTCTCAGAGTAGCCTGTCTGGCATTGCAAGGGTACAATGATGCATTCTTTCATAGACCAATACATAAGGCTACTTGTCCAGGATATAAAATAAAAATACTGCAGTACCATGCCTTAGGAGGACTAAAGTAGTGAGGTTAAAGGCATGAAGGTTTTTGAGTGGTGGTGAATGTACACCAGAACTCCTTAGGTTTGGTTTTCTTGATTGGTTTTAAATGCATATGAATAAATAGTCTCTTAGGAGACCCTACATATTTACTTTACTTTCAGAATCCTTTTGAACACCAGAACACTACTGTCCTGTGGTCAGAGGTAAATGCTTCACAAAGGATCTTCCTTTATTTGAGGCAGCTCTACAAAATATTGAGACCGTCAAATATGGTGTATCTGTCACTTCCACAATATAACCGCGCAGAGGTTTTTAACTACTGTTATTTCCATTTTAAACAGAAAACATCTCAGGGCTGTACCATTCTGTTAAGCCACTTACCCACAGAAGCATTCTCTCCCTTGCTCCCTGAACAATTATAACGGCAAACTTAGGACTGATCAAATTCCCCCAGCTGGAGAAAAATAGTGAGCTTTACATTAACATCTGTCAGTAGCTGCATGCCGTTCGTTACACAATCACAGTCTGGACTTCCACCTCCCCCTCCTGGGAGGCGATCACAAACTCTCCTGCATGTTCCATTATTTCAATGTCCTCGGATGCCACCATGGTCACCGTTGCTTCTTCTGTTTCGATGCTACCCTCCGTAGTCAGCACTGCTCCTTCTCCGATGGCGGAAGCCAGCGTCATAGCAACCTGCTCCGTGAGGCTTTCGGGGGTCGCGATGGTGATGGTGTCCGCAGCATCTGTGGTTACTTCAGAGTTTTCTGCCACGGTGACGTTCTGAACAATGATCTGGTGACCAGAGTTTGCTTGATTGACTATTTGTTGCACAACCTTCATAATGTGGCTGTCCACCTACAGGAAGGGAAATGAGGCCGCGTTATTTCTCAGTGTATTGTACTCCGTTAGAAGTACAATTACCAGCACCATAAACAATGCTTGATGACCAACAGGGCAATACAACAAGTGGCATTTTATTCTAATTTCCCCCAGCTTTCCCCTGAAGTTCTCATCACCCCAAGAAGGGCAGACTCCTAGACCGTGTCACACCTCACGTTGCTGAAGATGTTTCACTAGCAGGGCGCTTCCTACAGAAAGTCAAACTACCGTGTATAGAAAAACCTTAATGATGCGTGCCCAGACATTTAAACTGAGTGAATGCAATTCAGGAGCCTTCGCAGCAACCATGGTTTCTAGCATTCAGGGATGCCTTAAGAGGATCGTTTCCCCAAGGCTGAAGTGTTACTGTACAATTCTACGCAGCCGGCAGCTGTGCTGCGGTGTACGAAGCCACGCAAGTCACGAGCCACCATCACTGAGACGATCTGGGGTTAATGGAGCTCGGGCAAACCCAGTGTGACCCATATTATGTTTTTATGCATACAGGTCTGCAAAACTAGAGGTAGGTAAATTAATTACTTGAGGTTGGATTTATTCAGCATGATTTTCAGACACTGAAACTGATTAATTTCATCTACAGCAAGTCCCCAAAGTAATAGTTTATGTGGCTGCTTTACCTCATGTCTTGTTCCCTCTATTATTTCAGTAGCTTCGCTGGTCTCCATGTCTTCAGTAGCAGTCTTGAAAGACAAAATATGATGATTCCCTTTTTACATTATTACAAAAAAATCTTTTATCACCAAGATATAAGACGCTAAGATCTTCTACAAAAGTCCTTCTGTTCCCGCCATGATGCTCTAAAAACAACTACTCCTTGAAATTCCCTCCAAATCCCATTATCAAGAGCTACTTAAAAGTAATGCGAAGTGCTCACAAATAACTGAAAGAGAACATCCTCTCTCAGCAGGACTCGGCCAACTGGCAGATTTTTCTCCTATTGGAGAAGAACTATGGCAGCACTAAAGGGACTCAATAAATGAACTGTGTTATTCTGCACGGATGAGTACTGTCATGAAGGGGGGGAAAGCGAAATGCGTAATTCATTGCTTTTGGCAGCCACAGCCAGTTAAAAACAACAGCGATTATTTCGGAAAAAATAAGCTAAAGAGAAATGGGAGAAAAGAGTAGATAAAAGTTGAGGGGGAAGCTGAAAAAAGTTTGTGAGGACATAAAATGTCGTACAGTCAGACGTTCTCAGTCTCAGCCTTCTAAGGAACTACTGTCAGTCTTCCCTGTGTTCTTATTTTCCTGCCTACATTGCATGCAGGCTCCCGGTGCTCTCCTTCTGAACAAGATTAATCCAACTTATTCCTACGGTCATGGAGGCAGGGGTAGCATCGGCTAGATCCTATTTTAACCTTCTCCCAAAAGCCTAGATGAGAACACGCACAACTGCAGTTTTTACTGACAAAATACCGTGCTAAGTTCAGAATGAGAAGGCTGTTTGCCCCGCTTCGTACCTCAATGATGTATTCCTGAGTGTCTGCCACCACTGAAGAAAACTCTACCAAAACAGTGTGAGGATCTTCGGAAATGACTGTTGCAGCTAAGTTGTCAGCTGACTGACTCTCCTCAGACACCATCACTTCTTCCACCTCTTTCAAAGCAAGGAGGCAGCCACCTAAATGGTATTCCAAAAATGCCAGGAAAACATTATTTTTCATAACCATCTCAAACGCAGGTCCCTGGAAAATACTACGCAGACAGGCTCCCATCCCACCAAGACAGGCCAAATAACGGCCTAGAAGAGGCCAACGTGACATCAGGCAACAGAATTGAGCCTCGGGAGAGCTACTGTCCACTGTAATTTCAAAAATGAATGTCAATGTAATTTGAAAAAACCACACAACTAAATTCAGATGCGTAGAACCACACAGGATTACAAAAGCTGTATGTGAACAACATACAGTAAGACTTTTGGTGTATTGTAAGTCATGTATCTTTTTCTGCTTATGCATTACACTTCAGTATCTACCTACGAAACTTTTTTTTTTTCCTACAGTAAACTTGTATTGTCCTTTATAATCTCAATACATCACCATCACTACCTGAAGAAGTTTGAAAAAACATGCTTAGGAGCTAAAGAGCAGCAGGTCCAGTGCAACTCATCTGATCAAACAAGATTATCTGTGAGAACTTACTCTACTTAAGACATTTCCCTTGCAGAACATCCACACTTCTTCTCTTACAGGATTTCATAATCCTCAAAATTAGTACAAATTTAATGTCAGGAAAAAAACCAAACAACTGGCAAGTTTAACCATAACTAAGTAAGTTTTACAGTCTTCTCACCTCTTCCCCAACACAGAAATGAAGCGCTCTCTGGCATTACTTTGCAAAAATGTTCATTTCCTCCCTCTTTGTGTACAGCCTTGGAACAGAACCACTTCACAGTTTGGGGTAGACTCTTGTAAAAAGCATAGGGTCTGTCTTCCCCACTTCGGGGTGACAACATTGCAGAGACCACTTAAGCCAGAGTTTGGAGCAGAATCCACAGCCCTCCTGCAGTTAGATTCTTAATGCAAATTCTATTTCGGTTATCTTTGTCTTTATTTAGATGATCTAGATTTTATATTAGAACTGGTTTATGGCTGTTTGTTCAGCCTTATTTTTGGTCAGAAAGATCACAACAGAAATATTAATGTAGATTAAAAAAAAAGCCATAATGCATCTCCTTCTGATGCAACTCAGATGCAGAAAAACAAACGGCCTTGGACAAAGGTTGTTGGATCCACTCTGAAAAATCATGACCATTCAGCCAAAACCAGTTTGTCCAAACCAAATCCTAGAACAACACCATCCCCAATGCAGACAAGCTTTGCCACCTCACCTTTGGTTTTTAAGTGCCTGTTGAGAGTGCCGTGCTCTGCAAACCCTCGCCCACACTTGTAACACTTAAAAGGCTTTTCCCCTGTGTGATGACGGATGTGACGGACCAGCGAGCCCTTTTCCCGAAAGCCTCGACTGCAGTACTGACAGACGTAAGGCTTATCCTCTAAATGCGTACGGAAATGAACTTGCTGGGCATTCTGTATAAAGAGAGACGAGAAGGGCAGCTAAAGGGAGTGACAAACTCAAGCAAGCAGTAGTTTAGCTTCCAAGGTAAAAGTCAGCATCTTTGAGGACTACTTCTCATGTAAGACACGATAAAGACTTGTCTCTATTATTATTAGGTAATTTTTTCCCCACACACGAAGGAACAGTTTCTTCACAAATGTGAAGTTTTATTAAGATTGTCCCTCTTTTCCCCACTGAAACAAAAGCTCCTTCTGGAGCTTCTGCTCTTACAAAAGGCAGGCGAGCTGGCGCTTGTCCTTTCAGAAGCAAAGCCTCCTAACTGCTCCCAAACCCTGGCTCTGGAAAGGAAAACCTCAAGGTAAGCATGTTGTGAGGGAAGCACACCTTTGTCTTGTACCGCTTGCCACACTTAGGACAGGAATACGGCCGCTCATCAGAATGCACTCTTCGATGCCCCTTCACATGTGCAATGGTCTTGTAGAGCTTGCCACACTCGCCACAGCGGAAACGCCGTTCATTCACATGCACTTCTTGATGCTTTTTTAGCAGATAGCCCTTTGTGAACTCTTTGCCACACTCCTCGCACTTAAAAGGCTTGTAATCTAGAGAGAGAGAGAGAGAGAGAGAGAACGCATGGTTGATACAGGACAACCAGCAGTAGCAGGTATCTAGTACAGGCTGTCATAAAAGTCTTACAAAAAAATTAACCTGGAGAAGGAGGGAAATTATATTTTCAACTGCATGTACAGGCTTTGTCTCATTCATAAGTGAATTCTGCTCAAATATTGCTCTTACGGCCTTTCGTGCCTTTCACGCAGCAGTTCCAGCCTATTAACCTGTTCTGCCTCGCTAATCTTTTTATTGGCCTCGTCACAAAATTCTGTTTTCAAGGCTGCAGTGCAGGCTGCGAAGCATGGAATTTTTTTTTTTTTTTAGTATTTCTTTTACTCTCTATTCTAGATCTCGACTAGTGTCAACCTTTTCATATTTGTGTGTTAAGCATCAGTTGATTTTGCACAGCTAACAGCCATGTAAAGGCAAGGAATCTGAAAGAAAGCAAGCTGTACTACGCGTAAGGTGACAGTAGACACAGTGCGTTTTAGACAGCAGCGTAAGCAGCAGAACTTTACCTAAATGACCTTTGATGTGCGTTTCCAGGGAAGTAGCTTCACTGAAGGCTTCATTACAGTGAGAGCAAATGTAACTTTTGTACCCATTTGTTCTCTCTGTGGCTGTCTATGAGAAAGAAAATGGTGAAATATAAGTATTTTATACTAGCGTGCACAGTAAGTGTTCCTAACCAAATTCCCAATTAAATACTCCAGCTTTGACAAGAAAGGTATCTATATTTTTAACAGGAGGGAGAGAGAGTGCACACATGCGTACTAACACTACATTTAAAGCATGCATGAAAAACATAACTGTAAAAATGGACACAAAAGACCCAGGGGCAGGGAGAGATGCGCTGAGGGAAACGTGCAGCGCGGCGAGGCTAACAGTCCTGTCCACAACCAAGTGCAGGCAAGGAAGATTAAAAGAATTAATCTATTTATGGAATACAAACATACAGACTCCGCTTGTTCTACTTCAACACACTGTTCCCCACACGGCTCCTCTTCTGCTTCCACCACTTCATTTTCTAGTTCTTCGGTGGCAGCTGCAGCAGGCTCATCTGGCTTCTGCATTTCCTCCATAGCAACTCGCTCTATCACAATACCCGAATTCCTCATGGCCTGCCTCAGCAGATTCTCACTGTTCACTTCCCCCTCACACGGCAGCTCCTCAGGATGCGATTGCTGAAGGAATAAACAGTCTGGTAATTGGTACAGCAAATAACACAATTAGCCTTTTCTTTACAGCAACACTGCTATGACAGTCACTCCTTTTAGGGTGTCTAGTGCTGTGATACAGGGTGGAAAGACCAACAAGGGCGTGAACTTGGACTAGGAAGGAAGACGAGGTAAATTCTGTACTCTGAAAACATATAGTCCAAGGGATGATACGTCTTTGCTCCTACCAGAGTCTTGTCGCAGGGAATGGTCAAGAAAAACACCCTCTCACCTTCTCTATTGTCCAGTACATGGTGGTGAACCCTACACCTCCCCCTGTGTGCTATACATGTGCTGCTAAGCTCAGCAGCAGCAGGTGGCCAGGCAAGGTCAGAGCAGAGTTGGCATTCTGTGTTCTCAGATGAAAAAGCAGCTAATTAACCATTTACTTCCACCACACAGATTTATTCGCAGCACCTAAGAAAATTTTGTCGATGAGCTGAAATACTTCAAAATGCACATGAAGAATATTTAAGAGAAATGACGCTCACCTCTTGGTCCAGGGATTTCGCATCTACAACAGGGAGTTCCTGCATTTGGACATGGACTTCATGAAGAACGTTGCCTTTTGCATCTGTCACGAGGTGAATGACGGGTGAGGTCTCGATGGATTCACTCGCTATTGATGAAACGGTGTCTGTGTTTGAAGTACAGGAGCCTTCAAGAAAAGCAGCACCATGAATCACCTGGCGTACTGCCATCCCTCACCAATTTGCTGTGCCCTACCCAAAACGTGCATTAGAATGTGAGGTGCCTATTAAAGCCATCTTTGTACCAGATTCTCAAACATCCTTCAGAGCCAACACCTGGCTACATGCGCTTCAGTTTAATGGTTTAGCGCTATAAATTAGTTTTTCATGTATCAAATTTATCATGAATGAGAAAGAACTAACAGTGCGAGTGCCTGGAGCATGCTCAGTTTTCTGAGATGCAAGGCAGGTATTATCAGCATCACTGACCTGTTGGCAAATCATCTTTATGGACGACTATTTCTTTGTTCATGTTGAAGCGAATTTTTTCGGTGCAAGGTGTCAGAGATTTCAGGTGCCGAGTCAAAGCTCCCGATTCCCGGAAGCTTTTCCCACATTTCTTGCATTTGTAAGGTCTTTCGTCTGGAAATGACAAGAACCAAAACAACAGTGTTAAACTAACCCTGACCAGTATTGGCTCTGTGTGACAGACTGCTAGAAGAATGCTTTCAGCTTTCTACAGCGAGCAGCCTGTGCTTATCCCAGAACCTTGCCTTGCCTCCCAGCACCCCAAACACTGGGGAGCTCCACGGTCTCAGCTCAGCATCAGATGGAAACTGGCAATAAATTCCACTGGAAGCTACACTGGATAACCACACACAGCACACTCCGGCAACAAGGAACTCTTATTTCGGAGAGCTCTGTCTTACCAGTGTGACGCCGATGATGTCGAATCAGAGACCCTTTTGTCCTGAAGGAAGTTCCACAGAGTTTACATTCATAGTCCTTTCTGCTGCTGTGAGTGATCATGTGAGCTTTGAGGATGCTTGCCTGTGGAAAGAATTTTACTTTAAAAGATGTTCCAAATGGTTAGGGATTTTACATTTCAACTGTAGAGAACAGCAATGCTCCTTCTGAAATTAGAACTCTCGAAAGTGTAGCATGCAGTAGAGAAGCACGTTGTTATCGAGTTTTGAGATATCTTAGTTAACAGCTAGCCTAAGTAACTCACTAGCCCAAACAGAGCATAAGTGATACTCACTGTTTTAAATGTCTTCTGGCATAATTCGCATACATATCGCCCTTCTTTGTTTACCAGCAGCTTAACCTTTATCAGTTCTGTGGAAATATCCTGCTCCTGATCATCAGGGTTGCCTTGCTCTTCAGTGACTTCCCCCTCAACATGACCGTTTGGGTTTTCAAAAACATGGTCTGCTGCAACGATGACTTCTTTGATGTGCCCACTACCTGGGAAAAGGATACAAAGACAGTTATGTCCTTCACAGAAGAGAGCTTTACACAACTAGAGCAGTAAACTGTTTGAGCATTTCATGCAGTAGGACAGAGACAGAGTTACTTTAAACCTGGAATATGGGTCTTTGCAAAGCTCTCATTGCAGCATAAATATTCAAATGGACGTTTCTGGAATAGAATTTTAAATCTAGTTTGTATTAATATGGAAAGAATGGCAAAGCTGGCCTAGGGATGCCCCTCTCACACCTTTGAGGGTCCGTTCCAAGTCCCAGTGCTCAGCAACACCGAGGTGTCACGTACCCAACCACAACACAACTCAAACAGAAGAGGACAGTGGGTGAGTAAACTATCCCTAACCCAGCAGGGGCAGGCAAGCGTCTCGAAGCTCACCTACTATAGCAGATGCGTTGCTGATTTCCTCTGCTATCGAAGATGCTTCAACAACTATGTGAGCAACAGTTATCGACTCCTCGACAGAAGGAACGACCTGCTGTAACAGATAACATTTTAACAGAAAGGTTTTATCACCTTTAAAAACATCGTATTCTGTTCTCTCCCCTCCAACCCAACAGACCGTTGCATCCTAATTATTTTGAGCCACGGCTTGAGGAGAAGCCTGCTGTCACCTTTTGTACTTCTTGGTTGAGGAGACCTGCTGAAGCAGCAGCGAGAGCTTCTGGAGCTCGCTGGCAGACCTTTTGTAATTTGTGCTGCACAAATTCTTCCAAGGAGGTGAACTCCGACTGGCAGCGACCGCACTTATGCACGTCATCTTCATCTGCGATTTAAAATTCAGTCATCGGTTTAGGAAAACACGGCCCCTATTAACGACCAGCGTTTACATCGAAAACTTTTGTCCTGCTCGTCCCGGTGAGCTCCTACGGCGGGAGCGAAGGGACCCGGGGCCGGGGGTGGCCGAAGGGTATTTTGGCTCCCGCCACGAGAGGCGTTCTGGGGCGGAGCGGGGCGATCGCACCCGGGGGAGCACGGAGACCCCCGCTGACAGAACCGGCACAGCCAGGCCCACCCCTCACCCCCCGTCGAGCGTCGCAGGGGCCGGTTCCACCGTGCCCGGCCCCCGCGGTGGCCTCCGCGGGCCCCGCCACCCCCCCAGGCCCCGCTTTCCCCTCGGCTCCGGCCGGGGCCCTGTGGCGGCGGCACCGCCCGCCCCGCGCCTGGTACCTTCCTCGCTGAAGGGCGCCGGGAGGCTGAGGAAGGCGGCGGGGCCAGCGGGGGGCGCGGCGGGGCCGGAGCCCGCCGCCGCCGCCCCCTC